>PISX010019567.1:0-37740 GCA_004024625.1 Mellivora capensis | reverse complement strand
TCTGCCTACTTGTGATCTCTGTCTGTCAAATAAATAAAATCTTTTAAAAAAAAGTATATGACAAGAGAATATATATATATATGTATATATATATACACAAAAAAAAAAGAAAAGAACCTCTTCAAAAAGAACCCCAAGTTTAAGATTTATATACTATCAGGACAAACACAAATTCACAGAAACACTGGCGGGAGAAAAAGATGGGAGAGTAGTTATAAATTCTCAGTGTGGGCGAGGAAGGTTATTTTTGTTCTTCCTGGATGTATCTTGATATCTTTGTTAAAGGACTCAACTTTCCTAAGATAAAGGGGGATTAAAAATTGGTTTACCTATATAGGGGTAGCATTGATTGGGGAAAGGGGATTACCTTGAAGTTTAACGCTATATGAATATTAAAAAATAGAAATACAAAAAAGGAATAAACCAAACTAAACTAACATTTAAAAAAAATTAAAAAATAGAAAAGCAAAAGGAAAACACGGGTATATGTATCAAAAAGTTCAGGTTAAAAGGTTATTATGGAATTTGATGTACTCGACATCTCACTGTGATGGCAAATAGGGTACAAAAATTGTCTATATATATATAAAAAAAAGAACCAGGATAGTGGGAACGAATTTAAAAATTAAATTTGTATCTATGAAGTAGTGGTGGTTGTTCTCTTGTCGTCTTTCTTTTTTCTTTTTGTTTTTTTTTTTCCTGGTTGGTTTTCTGGGGGAGGTGCCTGCCACATGGGTTTCCAGGCAATGTTCCCTGAGTTAAATCCTCCCGCTCCCCTCAAGGGGGTGGGCTCTGAGGAGACCGGTTTTACAGACTTTTGTTCTCTGGAGGTTTTTATGTTTGTTTGTTTCTCTCGCCTTGACAGCTTTTGATGGTCTTGGGAGGTTTAGAGGAAAGCAAACTGCATCCCGACCTCCCTCTCAGAGAGAAGCCTCAGTCTGTTCCCTTCTGGGTGCTGCAGAGCACATAAGTTCCCCCTTAGCCGCTGGCAGAGCACGTTCCCAGTCGCTGTCCCTGCGGACATAGGAACTCCTGCTTGTACCCAAAACCACCACAGTGGCAGCTGTCTGGGAAGCTCAGGACCGCCAGAGAGGTTCCAAGCAGTGATCACACACTGAGATTTTCCCGCTGGCCCGGGCTGGGAGTGCCTGTTCTTTCTGGGTCCGAGAGCACTGGGCTGGTGCCTGCAAGCACCTCTCTCAGGGGAGGGTGTGGGGTGCACACATCTCAGGCTCTGATAGCATGTCACAGCACTTGCATGGATGAGTGCAAAAAGGCTGTGTTTCTGTCAGCTGGCGAGGCTCCCAGCCTCTCACGGGACTCCAGGCACTCTCAGGTGCGCTGGTGGCTCAGGGACCAAGACCTGGTTTCTCCACTGCATTCTCTCTGGCTCAGTGCCAGGTTGGCTGTCCAGGGTCCAGGGACTTAAGCCCCTGTCCCTAACCACCCCGATTCCCACAATTTCTTCCCATGATCCCTTGCTCTTTTTGAGTGCTTTCAACCAGACTCCTGTTTAATGCTGGTCCCCAGACACAAGGCACTCTCGTATTGGGGTATTACTTTCCAATGGGTCGCCTCTGTTGGCTCCCTCCCCTTTTGTTTATCTTCTGATATTAGTCCGATGTTCCCACTCCACTTTACCTGCCCACTGGCATCTTCTGCCCCCATAGAGATCCAGACATGTATAATTCTGCTTTCAGTTACTTGTGTAGCATAAGGAATAATATGGAGGACATTAGGAGAATGAAAGGAAAAGTGAATTTGGGTAAATCGGCAGGGTAGATGGAAGATGAGAGACTGTGGACTCTGAGGAACAAACTGAGGGTTATGGAGGCGAGGGAGGTGGGGGGATGGGTAAGCCTGGAGGTGGGTATTAAGGAGGGCACATATTGCATGGAGCATTGGATGTGGAGCATAAACAATGAATCTTGGAACATGAAAAAAGTAAAATAACATTAAGATGTTAAATAATAAATAAATGAGGATTTTTAAAATGATTTTATGTATTTATTTGACAGAGAGGGAGAGACATCACAAGCAGGCAGAGAGAAGGGAAGCAGGCTCCCTGCCAAGCAAAGAGCCTGATGTGGGGCTTGATCCCAGGACCCTGATATCATGACCTGAGCTGAAGGCAGAGGCTTAACCCACTGAGCCACCAGGCACCCCAAGGATTTTTTTTTATAGCACCCCTTGGAGACTCAGATTCAACATGCCTGGTGAACTTGAGAATCTGCATTTTTAACATGCATAATGGGATATTTGGAAGCTGTGATAAGTAGGCTCCAATTTGAGTGACAGTGATTTAGGGATTTAATCACATAAGGCAAAATTTGCTCCACAGAAAAAGGGTAGTATTATAGCATCAATGTGTTTATGACAAATTTTTGGCTAATCTGGTGGGGTAAGAACATTGAGAAGGATTTGAAACAATGATTCCACTCTAAAAGGGGACCAAGTCAAGCAGAAGCCGAGTCAGTTTTTTACAAGATTAAATTCATTCATTATCCTAAATCTTAAAAGCTACCACTACCAGTGCCATACCTCGATTTTACTAACTTGTCATTATTACTTCTTAACAAGACCTCTATTCTCCAGAATATGTTGGACATTCAGGCTTACTCTTTAACAAGAGTGCTTATACTGTCTTCCTTCCACATACCAACTCCTTTTATTCTGCCTTTTAACACTGAACTCAACCTTCATCTCTGATATATAAGTGTCTTTAGTTCATAGAACCATTGAATTTTAAAGTTTGAAAGTTGCTTAGAAATCATCTAGTACAGTGCTGTTGTCTATATATGATGAAATCAAAACTCAGAAATTTAGTGATTTATTTAAAACTACAGAGTCAGTGGGAAAACAATGACTAGAACCCCAAACCTCCTTTTTGATTCCCAACCCATGTTCTTGCCACTGCACCACGCAATTTCATTTGATGTCTCTTTTCTCAAATCTTATATCATATATCCATTCATTCCTTTGCTTATTCATTCAAAATATATTTATTGGAGACATTATTTTTCAGAAAATTGGTTAGGAACTGGGGAAAAATTGGAATGGATATGGTCCCTGCTATTATTAATGACATTATCTTTCTCATTCATTTGATACATTTTATCAGTAATTTGTACTCTTAAAGAATCTTTAGCATATGTATGTTCTCTTCACAATGAAACTACATATTTCTTTAACACAATGATTTTGTTTTAATGTTTTGGTTCTCCAAAATCCCTACAGAATATGTGAGACTATCCTAAGAACTTAAGGATACTTAATAGTTGTAGCCTCTTTACAAAAAATGGCAGTAACATCCTAGGTATTGTGATCATTGAAGCTGTCCCTTAGGCAGAACCACCCCCATATAAATAGAACTCTCCTTAATTGAGAAATATTGCCCTAGTACAATGTTTTGCACATAGTATTCATAAAATATTTTCTTGGTAACATTGCCAGTGAAACTCCAAAAAGGTTTCATAGGTGATATAAGAACTCACAGAATGAAGAGTGGACTGAAAATTGAACTTTATGAGAAATAAATAAAGATAAAACAATTCACTAAATGCTATTGCTAGCAGTACAATATTTAAGAGTAGTGGTATATCCACATTTGCTCAGGCTCCTTACAAAAACTGTAAGGATTTGTCATTTGAATTTGAATTTTTCTTCTTTTAAATTTTAAAAAGCCCTAAATATTCTGTAATTACACCTTTTAAGTTTCTGATTCAAACTTTCCCTTTACTATTCTCTTCAGTTGTGTTTTGGAGGAAGTTATGTCTCAACATCTTTCCAAGGAGAAGCAACATCTGTACCCATAAACTTGTTCTCTGGAACTTTCTCAAAAGAATCAGTATTACTCTTAATAATTTAACTATTCCAAAATGGGAAAAAAAAGAGTCAACATTGATGATCACTTTTCACAACTGTGTACTCTAATATAGAATGTATGTTCATTTCTAACTACTTCTCCGTAAATATTATTCAATGTTGAACTGATTCTACAAAATATATATAGTAAATGCAATTGTTCTGATTTTACAGATGAGGAAATTTGGGTCACAAAATGTTAAGTGATTTGTCTACAAACACAGATGGAATCCAGACAATCTGAAAAATGCCAAAACCAGGATATAAATATTAGTTTCTTGACTATAAATTCAGCAGTCTTTTCATCTGCAACACATTTGTGATCATATCCCCTATTTTCTTAATTTCCCATCTTTTTTAGAGCATTGCTAACTTCCCCTCCCCTAAAAATATGCTCAAGTGTCACTATCAAAAAAAGAAAACAAATAAACTTGCACTCGGTCTGCCTTCCTTTAAACTCCCATTTTTGGGGCGCCTGGGTGGCTCAGTGGGTTAAAGCCTCTGCCTTCGGCTCGGGTCATCATCCCAGAGTTCTGGGATCGAGCCCCGCATTGGGCTCTCTGCTCGGCGGGGAGCCTGCTTCCTCCTCTCTCTCTGCCTGCCTCTCTGCCTACTTGTAATCTCTGCCTGTCAAATAAATAAATAAAATCTTTAAAAAAAAAATTTAAACTCCCATTTTTTCTCCTCTTCATTACAAACTATATGAAAGAATACTCCTATTTTTCACCATTCAGTCATTCCTAAATTTATTACAATATAACTTCTACTCCATAACTCTATTAAAGGTGATTTCAATAATGTCACCAATTATTTCTTAACATCAAATTCTATGGACTCTGCATAGTTCTCTTAATATCCAGCCTACCTACAGCAGTTGAGGCAACCATACTCTTTCTCTTATTCAAATATTCTCCTACCTTGACTATCATAAAACCACATTTCCAAGTTTTTTTTTCTATATTACTTTTGCATTGTATCTATTTTCTTTAACTCTTTCCTCTCCCACTATTTATCTTTTAAACGTAGGCAGAACTTGAGTTTCTGACTTTCTTCAAAGTTGTCATTCCTGTCTTTTGACACTGTCATCCTTCACATGGCTCCTATCATCACCTCTCCACAGACAAATGTAGATATTCCTAGGTTTTTACCTCCATATATATGTTTCATGGTTATCCATGAATAGTTAAAAATAAATGTTTTTTGCAGTTCATAGAACTCACCTTTCTCCCATCTAAATCTGTTCCTTTTTTTGTGATGTTTACGTAAATTATTATCAATCTTATTTCAGTATGGTTTCTAAGACCTATTTCCATTACCTCTGCAATTTTTTCAAGTCTATGTAAAAACTGCTCCCATAGCTTTAATTCAGGCCCTTAACAAATCTGAACTATGACATCTATACAATAGGCATAATATTACTTCTCTTACAGGACTACTATTGGCTCAAACTAAGTGATACATACAGAAGATCATTAAAACTTATTTAGAAAAATATGAAATAATTTATGGATTTTAACCTTTATCTTGATAGTTCCCCTATTTTTCTTTTTTTTGTTAAAGATTTTATTTATTTATTTATTTATTTATTTGACAGACAGAGATCACAAGTAGGCAGAGAAGCAGGTAGAGAAAGGAGGGAAGCAGGCTTGCCACCAAGCAGAGAGCCCGATGTGGGGTTCGATCCCAGGACCCTAGGATCATGAGTTGAGCCAAAGGCAGAGGCTTTAACCCACTGAGCCACCCAGGTGCCCCAATAGTTCCCCTATTTTCAATAAAAATTGAATAAGATAATTGTAATTTTCTTCAGGCATGAATTTGAATCAAGTATCCTTAGAGAATGGATCCAGTGGCTTATCTACCATCTGCTTCAATGTAGTTTCCATTTATACATTTTATACATACTGTTAATTTTCATCAAGTGATTACAAATTTCTTTTGTGAATCACTTAGTGATTACTTTTTTTGGGGAAAATATCCCTGAAAAAAACTAATACTGGAATCACTGAAGAAAATAAAGACAAAATTAGATACCTAAGAAGTTGATTTCTTATGTACAAAAGTTTGAAAAAAATTTTTGATGTAATTCTTAGGTGAAAGAAGAAATCATATAGGATATTAGAATATATATGCATACATATATATACACATACATATATATATAGAGAGAGATCTATATATAGATATATATAGAGAGAGAGGAAAAAAATCTAACTATATATATATATATGTATATGTATAGTTAGATTTTTTATATATGTATACATATATATGTATTTTATATATTTTTATATATTTTATGTATTTTATATATATGTATACATATATATATATATATATATATAGAGAGAGAGAGAGAGAGAGAGAAAGGACTAAACAATAAATAAGTTCCATTCCCCTAAAGTATGTAGAATGCTCTTCAGAATGGAGACAAGTCAGAGGGTGTTCAAGATGGTGGAGTAAGAGGACCCTAAGCTCACTGTGTCCCTTGTTTACAACTAGATATAACTCACCTCTAAGTAAATAAAAGAGAGAGCAATCCAAAGACTGGCAGAAAAAACTCCAAAACTAAAGGTAACAAAGAAGCTCCATCAGAGAGGTTAGTAAGGGCAGAAAGGGTGGTCAGGAGCTGCCCACAGGAGGGAAGGAGCTGCAGTCATGGAGAGGGGAAAACATCAGGGAGCTCACATGGGGAAAACTGATCCCTATAACCTCTGGCTTTGAAAACCAGAGAGGCTGAATTCCATAAATTTGTAGAACCAGTAGGATTTGGAACCTTAACGTCAGTGACTTATCACTGAACAAGCTAGAAGTAACAGTGAGAGTTGGGTCTCTATCTTAAAGACAGAGCAGCCCAAATAGAAACACACAGAGGTGAGTTTGCACAGTACCTGGGACAAATGGGAGACATATCTATTCATACTGATTTCTAAGACTACTGAGGGACTTCTCTAGGAACAAAAGAGCTGACAGGAACCATTTTCCTCTCCCAGCCCCCAGCATAAACACAGAGCCACCTGAGGGAGGCAGCAATGCATAGACATTTATTACTTAATCTGTTAGCAGTGTGCCCCACCCAGGAGTTTTCCTGAGGACTCACCCAAACCAAGCCTGCCAGCCATGGCCCTGGCCTTAGTGCAAATTTTGTTAACAATGTGCATGTCCTACCTAGGTGTTGCTGATGACAACCACACTTCAGGGATCTGGCCTAGAACTAGTGTTCCAGTGCAAATTTTGCTAACACCACACACCCTTCCCAACAAACTGGGTGCACAGACTTTGTGCACCCCAGTCATCACACTCCATGCCCACCCATCCCATACAGATACCTTGCATTGTGCCTAGCTGATGTGGGCACAGAGGTCATGCACACAGACACCATGCAACTCTGCTGCATACTGCACCCAGCTCCCACCTTGTTTTGGGAAATCTGCCTAGGACTACTGGCTAAGGGACAATTTTGATAGTGACAAGGATGTACCCTGCCCAGTCAGGTTGGGTGTAGACACCACAAACACTGTCCAATTGCCACTCCATCCTTGCCACTATCTCAGCCACGTGTCTTGTCCCATGGATACTGCTGCTAACATGTGTAATGCCCCTGGACATCAAGGAGCATACAGAGATCCTGGTTAAGACTAGTGACTCAGAGCAACATGTACTAATACCTCCATCCCAAACTTGGGCCTTCCTGCAGCCATGCCATCTCAGAGCTGGCCTGCCTGGGTCTCACTAACATCAAAGAGTTCAAGAACAGTCCACAACAAGCAAAGAGTCATTGAAGGCATCCAGACAGAAAGAAAAAGCATCTGAAAAATACAAGCAACATGCATAAGAAATTCCGTTGAAAAGCTGGGTTCTGATGAACAGGATGCATTGTACTGCAGGACACTAGAGGCCTATTCATTATACAACCACTACTTTCAAGAGCAGACTGCATAGACAACATTTGTAGCTCACATAAACAGACAGAATTAGGCAAAATAAAGAGACAGAGGAATTCATTTCAAATGAAATAATGCTACAAAATCACAGCATGAGATCTAAGCAAAACAGAAATAATCAATATACCAGAGAGAAAATTTAAAATAATGATCATCAAGATACTCACTGGATATGAGAAAAACTAGAGGACACCCGTAAGACCCTTAAGAGAGAGATAAAGAATAACATATCAGAGATTAAGAACTCAATAAATGAAACTAAAAATACAATAGATGAAATAAACAGTGGGCTACAGAAAACAGGGGAACATATAAGTGACTTGGAGGATAGAGTAATGAAAAGCAGAAAGCTGAACAGATGAGAGATAAACAAATACTGCATAATGAGAATAGACTTCGAGAACTCAGTGGCTTTATCCAGTATAATTACATTTACATTGTAGGGATACCAGAAGAAGACAGAGAAAAGGGGGCATAAAATGTGTTTAAAGAAATAATAGCTAAAACCTTCCCCAATCTGGGGAAGAAAACAAAGATACAGATTCAGGAGACACAGAGATCTTCCAACAAATTCAACCATAACAAGGACACATAGTAATTAAATTGGCAAAGAAAAAAAGTGACAAAAATGTTAAAAGTTGCAAGAGAAAAGAAGACAGTTACAAACAAAGGAAACACATAAGGTTCTCACCTGATCTTTCAGCAGAAACTTTGCAAGCTAAAAGACAGTGGCATGATATGTTCAAAGTGCTAAAAAGGAAAAATCTTCAGCCAGGAATACTCTAACCAGCAAGGTTATTGTAAGTTAGAACAGAAGGATAAATAGTTTCTCAGAAAAACAAAAACTAAAGGAGTTAATGGACACTAAACTAGACCTAAAAAAGATATTGAGTGGGACTCTTTGAGTATAGAGGAAATACCATATGTGAGAGTTTAAACGGTAGAAAACACAAAAGTAATAAAAAAGTATTTCTGTAAAAATCAGTAAAGGGATTCATAAAACAAAAGAATGTAAAATATGACACCAAATATCTGAAACATGGAGGAGAGAAGAGTAAAGAATGAATTCAACAGCAAGTAGCCATCAGCTTAATATAGACTGCTCAGAAGCTGATATATATAAACAGAATGATAACACTGAATCAAAAAAGCATTAATATCCATATGCATATAGGATATGAGCATGAATATGTGTAAAAAAGCCCTTCAGAAGGAATTTACCTTCCTTTTATAAACACCAAAACTCAACTGTGTCTGTAAAATCTTTTTGCTAATATTTTCATTGTTGACTCAAATTTACAGCTTCATGTTTGAGATACGCTACTAGGACTATCTATGCTTGTAGACTTTTGTCAATTTCCTCTTCCCCTCTCAAAAAGGCAGTTAACTAAAAAATATTGTGACCCTCTCTATAAAGTGTTCATGAAACATCAGCATATTCAGCTTATACAGAAATTAATTTATCCCCTACAAACAAGGAATTTCTATTTTTTTAAGAATTAGCTTGTATTTCAGAGTGCAATAAAATCTGGTGTAAGAAACAAAAAAACAAATAAAAAAATAGACAACTCGAGGGGAGGAGTTAAAATGACAGAATAGTAGGAAGACCCTAGGCTTGCCTCATCCCTTGAACACAGCTAGATCAACATCAAATCAACTAGGAAATTGATCTGAGGGTTAAGAAAACAATCTTCAAAATAGGAAAGAATGTAGTAGATGTGAGGTTCAGAAACATGAATTGGGGGCACCTGGGTGACAGTCAGTTGAACGTCTGCCTTCAGCTCAGACCATGATCCCATGGTCCTGAGAACAAGTCCAGCATCAAGTTCCTTGCTCAGAGGGGAGCCTGCTTCTCCCCCTACCTGCTGCTCCCCCTTCTCTCTCTCTCTATATATATATAGAAAGAGAGTATATATGTATATATATATGTATATATGTGTATATATATACATATATGCATACATATATGTATATATATAGAATTTATTTATTTGTCAGATATATATACACATATATGTACCTGACAAATAAATAAATTCTATATATATATACATATATGTATGCATATATGTATATATATACACATATATACATATGTGTGTATATATATCTGACAAATAAATAAATAAATAAATAAAATCTAAAGAAAGAAAGAAAGAAATGTGAATTGCAAGAGACAAAAGCCATGGTGTCACAGAGAAGTGGGAATGCTCTTGGTGGAATGAAGTCAGGGATAGAGAGAGAGGGAGGGAAAGAGAGTAGCACCTAGTGTTCACCCAAGGCCCGATCAATGGAGATCCCATGGGGATCCCATGGGGGTCCCATGGGGAAAAAAGCTCCCCTCCTGGAGTGCATTTAGAAGTGGGTATTTTGCCTCTCTAAGGACAAAGAATGCATCGGGCATTATTGAGTGGCAATTTAACAGCAGGGGACAGATGTGCATGCAGAGGACTGATAACCTGGTAACAGCTTTTGCTGTTTCAACATAAACTCCAGGCACTCATGCAAGTATGCAACTGCTTTTCTGGGACAGAAAGGGGAAAGGCACAGGAATGTGAGGCTCTCTTCCATGGGAAGGGAGTGGGTCCACACAGTGACAGATACTTTAACATGTATTGTTTTGAATTCCAGTCAACAGCCAGAGATAAAACATAGGAGAACTGTGGCATGGTGTGTGCCAATGGCCAGCCACAGACAGATTGAAGGCAGGGATCTGACAAAAGCCTAGGATGCAGAAGAGAATATTGGTCACTTTTCTCTGAGGGCCTCCTGAACAGCAGAGGCCATGAGTTCCCCTCCACAGGGACAAAAGTGTGGAATGATACCATCTTCCATCACCCCCAACCCCACCCGACCTCCACCCACAAGCATGGTTGGACTTCAGAGACAAACATAGTGCCTCCAGTGGAGGCTGGAGTCCCTTACACAAAACCCCACCCCCCCACACCCAGAAAGATGTTTTTATTAGGGTGGGTTTGATTGTGAGACAGCACAGAAGACCAATAAAGGCCCTCCACGTGCATCAAGGATACTGATTGAAGAGTGCTCCAAAGTGTCACCTTCAGTTCTGTGGGAAATAGGACCAGGGTTTTGTTTTGTTTTGTTTTTCTTTCTCTCTTTTTTTTTCTTTTATTTTAATTTTTCTTTTTTTTCTTTTATTCTCTTTTCTTTGTTATCAGGCTTACAGGGTTTTTGGTTTTGTTTTTGTTTTTTACTTTTTTGTTCATTTGTTGACTTTTTTGTTTCCTTTTCTCATTTTAAAATCAGTCTTTAAGTTTTTCCTTTTTATCTTCCTTTTTTCTTTCGTTTTCCTTAGAATCAGTCTTATACATTTTTGTTTGTCTGTTTGTTTGCTTTCTTGTTCCTTTTCCTTTTCTCTTTTCTTGTATAAGGACTTTTTTAAAAATCAGGCTTAAACAAATCAAAGCAAACCTAGATAAATGTCTTAATACTCCCCACTGCAAGCAAGGAGGAACTCTACAGAGAACTGACCTGGAAGAAAGAGCAGCCAAAATACCACAGAGTGCACACAGCATTTTTTAATATAGTATTACTCTTAGGAGCAGGAAACCTAACAAGTTTCTTAATGCAAAAGACAGAAACCTAGGCATAATGACAAGACAGAGGAATTCTCTCTAAAAGAAACATCAAAAGAATTCACAGCCAGGGCTTTGCTAAAATAGACATAAACAATGTATTTTAACAAAAAATTTAAAAAACAGTCCTGGGGCACATGTGTGGCTCAGTTAATGTTTCCAGCTCTTGGCTTCCTCTCAGGTCACAATCTCAGTGTTTTGAGAATGAACCCAACATTGAGATACACACACAGCATGGAGTTTGTTTGAGATTCTCTCTTGCTCTCTCTTTGCCCCTCCCACTCATTCTCTCTCTCTCTCTCTCTCAAATAAATAAATAAAACTTTAAATGAAAAAATGAACAACTGTCATAAGAATATTAGCTGGGGTTGAAAGAAGCATAAAAGACAACATAAAAACCCTGGCTACAGAGATAAAAGATCTATAACTAGTCAGTTTGGAAAAAAATGCTATAACTAAGATGCAAAATCAACTGTATGTAATCACAATGGGTATGAAAGAAGAAGGGGAATGAAGAGTGGATATAGAATATAAAATCATGGAAAATAAGGAAGCTGAAAATAAGAAGGAAAGAAAACTATTAGATCACAAATAAAGCCAAAATCCACCATAAGGAGGGAAACAATGAAGTTTAGAGCAGAAATCTAAATATAAAAATCAAAAATAACAGTAGAATAATCAATGAAACTAAGAGCTGGTTCTTTGAAAAAATTGATGACTCCCTTGCCAGAGCTATAGTAAAGACAAGAGAAGGGACAAAAATAAATAAAATCAAGAATGAAAGAGGAGAGATCACAACCCACACCACAGAAATACAAGCAATTATAAAAGAATATTATGAGCAAATATATGCCAACAAATTGGGCAATCTGGAAGAGATGGATAAATTCCTAGAAACGTGTAAATGACCAAAACTGAAACAGGAAGAAATAGAAAATTTGAACAGACCCATAATCAGCAAAGAAATTGAATCAGTAGTAAAAAAATCTCACAACAACAACAACAACAACAACAACAACAACAAAAAAACGGTCCAGGACCAAAAGGATTCACAGGAGATTTCTACCAAACATTTAAAGATTTAATACCTATTTTTTCCGAAGCTGTTTCAAAAAAATACAAATGGAATGAAAACTTCCAAACTAATTTTGCAAGGCTAACATTACCAAAACCAGACAAAGTCATCATTAAAAAGGAGAGTTGCAGACAAATATCCCTGATGAACATGGATGCAAAATTTCTCAACAAGATGCTAAACAAATCCAACAGTATATTTAAGGATTATTCACCATGATCAAGTGAGACTTCTTCCTGGGCTTCAGTGGTGGTTCAACATCCACAAAGCAATCAGTGGGATACATCACATTCATAACGGAAAGAATAAGGACCATATGATCCTCTCAAAAGATGCAGAAAAAAATTTTGATTAAATAAACTTTCTTTCTTGATAAAAACTCTTAAGAAAGTAGGGATAGAGGGAACCTACCTCAAGATCACAGACCCTATATGAAAAACCAGCAGTTAATATAATCCTCAGTGGGGAAAAATTGAGAATTTTCCCCTAAGGTCAGGAACACGACAGAGATATCCAGTCTCACCACTATAGTTCAACACAATACTGGAAGTCCCAGAACCAGCAATCAGACAACAAAAAGGAATAAAATACACCCAAATTGGAAGATGTCAACTTTTCACTCTTCACAGATGAAATGATATTCTATTTAAAAATCCCAAAAGAGGGGCTCCTGGGTGTCTCAGTGGGTTAAAGCCTCTGCCTTAGGCTCAGGTCATGATCCCAGGGTCTTGGGATCAAGCCCCACATCAGGCTCTCTGTTTCCCAGGGAGCCTGCTTCCTCCTCTCTCTCTCTGCCTGCCTTTCTGCCTACTTGTGATCTCTGTCTGTCAAATAAATAAATAAAATCTTTTTTAAAAAAATAAGTAAATAAAAAATAAAAATAAAAATCCCAAAGGCCACCAAATCTTTGCTAGACTGCTCCATGAATACAGGAAAGTCTTAGGATATAAAATCAATGTATAGAAATCTGTTGCATTTCTATACACCAATAATGAAGCAGCAGAAAGGGAAATCAAGGACATGATCTCATTTACAACTTCACCCAAAATCATAAGATACCTAGGAATAAACCTAACCAAAGAGGTAAAAATCTGTCTTATGAAAACTGTAGAACACTTATGAAAGAAACTAAAGAAGACACATAGAAATAGGAAAAAAATATGCTCATGGGTTGGAAGAACAAATATTGTCAAAGAATTTATTTATTTTTAGAGACAAAAAGAGTGTGCAAGTGGGAGACGGCTTAGAGGGAGAGGGATAAGCAGACTATGTGCTGAGCTTGGAGTCTGAAGCAGGGTTCAATTCTACAACACTGAGATCATGACCTGAGCCAAAATTAAGAGTCTAACACTAAAATAACTGAGCCATACAGACACTCAGGAGCAAATATTGTTATAATGTCCATACTACCGAAAGCAATTTACACATTAAATGCAATCCTGATAAAAATAAAAACCAGTATTTTTCACAGGGCTACAACCAACAATCCTAAAATTTGTATGGAACTGGAAAATAACCCAAATAGATAAAGCAATATTGAAAAAGAAAATCAAGGCTGGAGGCATCATAGTGCCAGCCTCCAAGCTCTATTACAAAGCTGTAATCATCAATGTACTATGGTACTGGCATAAAAACAGTTACATGGATCAGTGGAACAGAATAGAGAACCCAAAAATGGACCTACAACTATATGGTCAAATAATCTTTGACAAGGTATGAAAGAATACCCGATGAATATTTCTTCAACAAATAGTGATGGGAAAACTGGACAGCAAAAAGCATAAGAATGACACTGAAACACTTTCTTACACCATACAAAAATATAAATTCAAAATGGATGAAAGAACTAAAAGTAAGATAGGACTCCATCAAAATACTAGAGAACACACAGGCAGCAACTTCTTTGACCTTGGCTGCAATAACTTATTACTAGACATATTTTCAGAGGCAAGGAAAACAAAAGCAAAGATGAACTATTGCAACATCATCAAGATTAAAAACTTTTGCACAACAAAGGAAACAATGAAACTAAAAGGAAACTGATGGAATAAGAGAAGATATTTGCAAATGTCTTATCAGATAAAGGCTAGTATCCAGCATCTATAAATAACTCATCAAACTCAAACTCCAAAAAAATAAATAATCCAGTTTAAAATCGGGAAGAAGACGTGAATAGACATTTTTCCAAAGAAGACATCCAGATGGCTAATAGAAATATGAAAATACGCTCAACATCACTCATCATCAGAAAAAATACAAATCAAAACCATAAGGAAATTCAAAATCACACCACTCAGAATGGCTAAAATTAAAAACTCAGGGAACAATAGATGTTGGCAAGTATATGACAAATGGGGAAGCTTCTTGCACTATTGATGGGAATGCAAACTGCTGCAGCCATTCTGGAAAACAGTATGGAGGTTCCTCAAAAATTTAAAAATAAAGCTAACCTGCAACCTAGCCATTGAACTACTAGCTATTTACCCAAAGAATACAGGTGTTCATTAGAAGGGGCACATTCACCCCAATGGTTATAATAGCACTATCCATAGTAGCCAAATTATGGCAAGAGTTCTGAATGACTGATAAATGGATAAAGAAGTAGCATGTATGTATGTGCGTGTGTATATGTATATATATATATATATATATATATATACACATATATATACACTACACAATTGAATATTACTCAGCCATCAAAGAAATGAAATCTTGCCATTTGCAACCTTGTCAATGGAACTAGAGTGTATAATGCTAAGCAAAATAATGCAATCAGGGAAAGACAAATACCATATGATTTTATTCATTAGAATTTAAGAAACAAAACAAATTAACATAGATGAAATGAAGGAAAAATGAAATAACATTAAAACAGAGATGGTGGCAAACTATAAGAGACTCTGTAGTTAAGAGAACAAACTGAGGGTTGCTGGAGGGAAGGTGAGTAGGGGTTGGGCTAAATGTGTGATGGGTATTAAAGAGGGCACTTGGGATGAGCACTGGGTGGTGTATATAAGTGATGAATCATTAAATTCTATTCCTGAAGCCAATACTACACTATATGATAACTAACTTGAATTTAAATAAACAAAATATGAATTAAAAAACAAAACTAAAAAAAAAACAAAAAATAACAAAAAACATTACCATATATGCAAAAAATATAGAGTACAGAATGTAAGTATATCACTAAAGAAAACCAACAAACCGTGAAAGACAGATAAGAAGAAATGATCACAGAAGGCTACACAAAAAAAAAAAAAAAAAACAGAAAACAAGTAAAAAGATGGAAATAAATACGTATCTATCACTAATTACTTTGAATGTAAAGTCCATAAAAATAGACAAGAATGACACTATATTATAATAAAGAGGACAATCCAACAAGAAGATATAATTATAAATATTTATGCACCCAATATGGGAGCACCTAAATAAACAAATCAATTAATAACAAAGAAACTAATCAATAATAATACAATAATTGTAGGGGACTTTAACACCCCATTTATGTCAAGAAACAATATCCAAAGAGAAAATAAACAGGGAAACATTGGCTTTGAATGGCACACATATTTAAAACAATCTGTCCTACAATAGCAGAATACACATTCTTTTCAAATGGATGGGGACAAAACAAGTCTTAAAATTTTCAAAAAGACTGAGGTCATACCAGGCATCTTTTCTGACCACAACAGTATGGAATTAAGAATCAACCACAAGAAAAAAATCTGGAAAGACCACAAATACTTGAAAGTTAAGTAACATGCTATTAAACAATGAACGAGTCAACCAAGAAATAAAAGAAGAAATCAAATTTCATAGAAACAAATAAAAAAAATACAATAGTCCCAAACCTTTGTTTGCTGCAGCAAAAGCAATCCTAGGAGGAAAGTTTATAGCAATACAGGCTATAGAAGAAGCAAGAACCAAGAAAAATCTCAAATAAACAACCTAACCTTATACCTAAAGGAGCTGGAAGAAGAATGAACAAACAAAACCCAAAAGAAGGGGTGCCTGGGTGGCTCAGTGGGTTAAAGCCTCTGCCTTCGGCTCAGGTCATGATCCCAGAGTCCTAGGATCAAGCCCCGCATTGGGCTCTCTGCTTGGCAGGGAGCCTGCTTCCTCCTCTCTCTCTCTCTCTCTCTCTCTGCCTTTCTGCCTACTTGTGATCTCTGTCAAATAAATAAATAAAATCTTTAAAAAAAAAAAACCCAAAAGCAGCAGAAAGAAAAAAATAATAAAGATAAGAGCAGAAATAAATGACATGGAAACTATAAAAAAAACAATAAAATAGGTCAATGAAACCAGGAGCTGGTTCTTTGAAAATACCAACAAAATTGGTAACCCTTTAGCCAAAATCACCAAAGAGAAAGAAAGGATTCAAATAAATAAAATAAAAAATGAAAGAGGAGAAATAATAACCAACTCCACACAAATACAAACAATAGTAAGATAATATTATGAAAAACTAATGCAAAATAATTAGACAACATAGAAGAAATGAATAATTTCCTAGAAACATATAACCTACCAAAACTGTAGCAGAAAGAAATAAAAAATTTGAACAGAACAATTGAAATGGTCATATGGTTTTTATCCTTCCTCTTATTGCTATAAAGTAACATGTTGGTTGATTCATGAAGATTGAACCACCCTTGCGTTCCAGGAAAAAATTATTCATTAAACTGGATATACATGCTTTTGTAGTTCTTTGTATTTATATCTTAATCCAAAAAAAATAGTTGAAAAGAAGGAAGACTCAAAATTAATGAACTAAGCATGCAACTTAAGATGTTAGAACAAGAACATCAGAATAAAATATAAACATAGAAGGAAGGCAATAAAGCTAAAATCAGTAATTAAGACATAAAATGGAGATGATAATGTCAAAATGTGCTTCTAAGGAAAAACCAAAAGAAGAAGACAAAATTTTGGCAAAATTAATCAAGAAGAAACAGAACAAAGTTGCTATACTAGGAATGGAAAAGTGGGCATTAATCAGATATAAAAAATGAAATACATAAAAGAAAAGTACAAATGATTATGCCAATGAATTTGAAGGCAACATGACATGAATAAATGCTTAGAAGTATATAAGCACCAAAAAATAATAATAATAACTCAAAGAAAAAAAGAAAACCCAAATAGCCTTATAATAATTAAAGAAATTGATGGAGAGTAGCAGAGGGTGAGAGGGATGGGGTGGCTGGGTGATGGACATTGGGGAGGATATGTGCTATGGAGAGTGCTGTAAACTATGTAAGACTGATGAGTCACAGATCTGTACCCCTGAAAAAAATAATACATTATATGTTAATTAAAAATTTAAAGAAATTGAACTATAGTTTAAAAATATTTAATAAAAGAGAAATCTAGTTCTGGTGACTTTATAAGTGAGTACTACCATACATTAAAGGAACAGACAATTCAAATCCTACTTAAATGGCTCCAAGAATTTAAAAAAAAAAATGGAAACATTCTCTATATATTCTCTATAATTTCATGAGATGGACACCAAAAAAGCCAAGTACTGTATAAAAAAGAAAAATCATAAACTGGTCATGTACAAGTTGTTCTAAAGATCTAATGCAATTCTGAAGGAGGGCTTAAGATGGCAGAGGGGTAGGGAACCTGAATATAGTCTGGTCCCTGGAATTCAGCTGGATAGTTCTCAAATCATTTTGAACAATTGAGAAATCCATCAGAGATCTGAGAAAAGAATTGCTGCAGTTCTACAAATTGAAAAGTGACCACTTTTCATAAGGTAGAAGGTGCAGAGTTATGAATCTGGGGTGATATATTGGAAGACAAACCATGGAGGGGAGGGAGCTCTTAAGCAGGCTACCAGAAAGTAAGCAGCAGAGCACAAAATCAGAACTTTCAGAAGTCTGTTACAGTTGGGGATGTCCATTACTTAAAGGTGCTCAGGTGGCAAAGCAAGGAAGAATGCCAGGAAGGGTATTATGGTCTTAGAATCCTCAAGGTCACAAAAAGAACAGGGATGCCTGAGTGTAGCAAAGTTCCCAAGTACTGGAACAGGAAGCTAGATGAATACAGTGAGCCTACACAATGGCTTTCTTCTCAGCATTGCACCCTTTGACAACCATTCCCTGCTCAGGGTCCCAGCAAAAATCAGAAGCATGGCAAGAACTTCTTCCATCCCCTAGGATAGATGGCATGAGTCTGCACGGCCAGAGTCATTAATGTTTGGAGACTCAAAACTTGGTCACATGTCTGAGATAAAAATGGTAGGTCACAGGCTGGGTGAACACAGAGCTAGGACAGAAACCAAGGAGACAAAATTGTTTGGCTGCTTTTCTGTGAGGGCTCACTGATGTTGGAGGACAGGAACATTCAGCTCCAGGGCCAGAGAGCAGGGTGCCAACATTTTCATCTCCACCATCACCACTGGTGCTAAAAGACTTCAAGAAGCACAAAAATGCCACATAGTGGAATCTGGAGCAGCTTACACTGACCCCAGCCCCCAATAAAGGAGATACAATTCCACCAGGACAAGACCACCTGGGAATCAGAGCATCAGGACCCTCACCTAGAAGACCAGCAGGAGCAACAAGCTAACACCAAGTTTACTGATCAGAGAGAACTGCAAAAGTTCAGCTCTTGGGGAAAAAGTATATAGCATTTGTATTTTTGTTTGTTTTTTAATTATAATTCTTTAGACTTTCAGTTTTATTTTCTCTCAGCTATTTCCTTATTTTACCAATTCCATTTTAATTCTTTTTTTAATTTTTATATATGTGTATATTTTATTTTTTGTTTCCTTTGACTGTACTATATTTTATTTTATTTTTTTTAGAGAAACTCACCCTAAAATAAAGAATAGGAGGGAGTACTCACTACCAGGGATTTAATCAATATGGATATGAGTAAGATGTCAGAATTAGAATTCAAAATAATGATTATAAAGATACTAGCTAGGCTCGAAAAAAGCATAAAAGACAATAAAGAATCCCTTCCTTGCAAAATAAAAGAACTAAAATCTAATCAGGCCAAATTTAAAATGCTATTACTGAAACGCAGTAAGAAATAGAGGCTGTATGGGGCATCTGGGTGGCTCAGTTATTAAGTGCCTGCCTTCAGCTCAGGTCATGATCCCAGGGCCCTGCATCAGGCTCTCTGCTCAGTGGGAAGCCTGCTTCTCACTCTCCCTCTCCCTCTGCTTGTATTTCCTCTCTCACTGTCTCTCTCTCTCTCTCTCTCTCTCTGTTAAATAAACAAATAAAATCATTTAAAAAATTAGAGGCTGTAACTGTTAGGATAAACGAGGTAGAAGAGGGAGTCAGTGATGTAGAAGACAAAATGATGGAGAATAAGAAAGCTGAAAAAAAAGAGAAAAACAACTACTGGATCATGAAGGGAGAATTTGAGAAATCATCGATACCATAAAGTGAAATAATATTCAAACAATAGGGGTCCCATAAGAGGAGGAGAGAGAGAGGGGAAACACAAAAGATTGACTTGAACAAATTATAGCTGAGAACTTCAATAATCCAAGAAAGGAAATATGCATTCAAGTCCAAGAGGCACAGACAAAGCCCTTAAAATCAATAAAAATAGGTCAACACCTCAACATATAATAGTGAAGCTTGCAAATTTCAAAGATAAAGAGCAACTCCTGAAAATAGCTCAGGACAAAAGGTCATTAACCTAAAAGGATAGAAATGTAAGGCCTGTGGCAGACCCATCCACAGAGACCGGGCAGGCCATAAAAGGACTGGCATAATATATTCAGGATGTTAAATGGGAAAAATATGCATCCAAGGATACTTTATCTAGCAAAGATGTCATTCAGAATAGAAGGAAAGATAAAAGACTTTCCAAGACAAACAAAAACTAAATGAATTCATGGACACTAAACCAGCACTGCAAGAAATATTAAAGGGGAGCCTTTGAGTAGAAAGATTCCAAAAGTAACAAAGACAATAAGGGAACAGAGACTATCTAGAGGAATAACGACTTTATGTATAATAAAATGGCACTAAATTCAAATCTTTCAATAATTACTTTGAATAAAAATGGATTAAAATCCTCCAATCAAAAGACACGGTATCAGAAAGGATAAAAAAATAAGACACATTGAAATAATGTCTAAAGGAGACTGATTTAGGGACTCCTGGGTGGCTCAGTGGGTTAAAGCCTCTGCCTTTGGCTCAGGTCATGATTCCAAGGTCCTGGGATTGAGCCCCGCATTGGGCTCTCTGCTCAGCAGGGAGCCTGCTTTCCTTCTTCTCTCTCTGCCTGCCTCTCTGCCTACTTGTGATCTCTGTCTGTCAAATGAATAAATAAAATCTTAAAAAAAAAGAGAGAGAGAGACTGATTTTAGAACCAAAGACTGCAGATAAAAAGTGAGGAGGTGGAGAGCCATTTATCATGTTAATGGACATCAAAAGAAAGCCGGAATGGCAATCTTTTTATTGGGGGAACTAGATTTTAAAGCAAAGACTATATGAAGAGTTGAAGAAGGACACTATATCACAGTAAAAGGGTCTACCAAAGAAGAAAGTCTAACAATTATAAATATTTATGCCCCTAAATTGAGGGCAGCCAAATATAAACCAATTAATACAAAATTAAAGAAATACTTTCATAATCATACAATAACAGTAAGGGACACTAACACACCACTCCCAGCAATGGACAAATCATCTAAGCAAAGGATAAACAAGGACACAAGGCCTTTGAATAACACACTGGGCCAGATAAACTTCACAAATATATCCAGACCATTTCATCCTAAAGCAACAAAATACATTTTTCTCAAGTGCACATGGAACATTCTCCAGATAGATCACCCACTGAGTTACAAATCAGGTATCAACTGGCACCAAAAGAATGAGATTATTCCTTGCATGTTTTCAGACCACAAGGAGTTAAAACTTGAAGTCAATCACAAGAGAAATGTTGAAAGAAATACAAATACATAGAGGTTAAAGAGTATCCTACTAAAGAATGAATGGGTCAAACAGGAAATTAAAGAAGAATTTTCAAAAAATACATAGATACAAATGAAAATGAAAACAACAATTCAGAACATTTGGGCTGCAGCAAAGGTGGTTCTAAGAGGGAAATATATAGCAATACAGGCCTTTCTCAAGAAACAAGAAAGGTCTCAAATAAACTACCTACCCTTATACCTAAAGTAACTGGAAAAATGACAGCCAATAAAGCCTAAATCCAGCAGGAGAAAAGAAATAATAAAGATTAGAACAGAAATCAATGAAGTAGAAATCAAAAGACCAGTAGAACAGATCAATGACATGAGGAGATGGTTCTTCAAAAGAATTAATAAGATTGATAAATCCCTAACATAGCTCATCAAAAAGAAAAGATAAAGGACCCAAATAAGTAAAATCATGAATGAAAGAGGATGAATTACAACCAACACTGAAGAAATACAAGCAAATATAAAAGAATATCATGAGCAATTATACACCAACAAATTAGGCAACTGGAAAGAATTCATACATTCCTAGAAACATATAAATGACCAAAACTGAAACAGGAAGAAACAGAAAATTTGAAAGATGCATAACCAGGAAAGAAATTGAAACAGGAATCAAAAATCTCCCAATAAACAAGAGTCCAGGACCAGGGGACTTCCCAGCAGAATTCTATCAAACATTTAAAGGAGAATTAATACCTATTCTTCTGAAGCTATTTGAAAAAATAGAAATGGAAGGAAAACGTCCAAACTCATTCTATGATCCTGGCATTACCTTGATCCAAGAACAAGACAAGGACACCTCTAAAAAGGAGAATTATAGACAAATATCTCTGATGAACATGGATGCAAAAATTCTCACCAGGATACTAGCAAAGATGATTCAACAGTACACTAAAAGGATTATTCACCATGACCAAGTAGGATTTATTCCTGGTCCAAAGACTGGTTCAACATCTCCAAATAAATCAATGTGATACACCACATTAATAAAAGAAAGGACATGGGGCGCCTGGGTGGCTCAGTGGGTTAAAGCCTCTGCCTTCGGCTCAGGTCATGATCCCAGGGTCCTGGGATCGAGCCCCGCATCGGGCTCTCTGCTCCATGGAGAGCCTGCTTCCTCCTCTCTCTCTGCCTGCCTCTCTGCCTACTTGTGATTTCTGTCTGTCAAATAAATAAATAAAATCTTAAAAAATAAAAAATAAAAAAAATAAAAGAAAGGACAGGGACCATATGATCCTCTCAATAGATGTAGGAAAGCATTTGACGAAATACAACATCTTTTCTTGATAAAACCTCTCCAGCCTGTAAGGTTAGAGGGAACATATCTCAATTTCATAAAAGCCATATATGAAAAACCTACAGTGAATATTACCCTCAGTGGGGAGAAACTAAGAGCTTTTCTCCTAAGATCAGGAACATGACAGGGATGTCACCTTTCATCACCATTGTTCAACATAGTACTGGAAGTCCTAGCCTCAGCAATCAGACAACTAAAAGAAATAAAAGGCATCCCAATTTGGCAAAGAAGAAAAATTTTCACTCTTCACAGATGACATGATACTCTATGTTGAAAACCCAAAAGATTCCACCCCAAAACTGCTAGAACTTACAAAGGAATTCAGCAAAGTCATAGGATATAAAATCAATACAGAGAAGTCAGTTGCATTTCTATACACTAACAATGAGGCAGAAGAAAGAGAAATCAAGGAATTGATCCCATTTATAATTGCACCAAAAATCATCAGAAACTGAGGATAAAACCTAACCAAAGAGGTAAAGGATCTGTACTGCTGAAAATGATAGAACACATAAGAAAGAAATTGAGGAAGACACAAAAAGATGGAAAAATATTGCGTACTCATGGATTGAAAGTTTATTGTTAAAATGTCTACGCTACTCAAAGCAATTTACATATTCATTGCAATCCCTATCAATATACTATCAACATTTTTCAGACAGCTGAAACAAGCAATCCTAAAATTTATATGGAAATCAGAAAAGACCCAAATAACCAAAGGAATATTGGAAACCAAAACCAAAGCTGAATGTATCACAATTCTGGACTTCAAACTGTGTTCCAAAGCTATGCTCATCAAGACAGTATGGTACAGGCAGAAGAAGATTCATAGATCAATGGAACAGAATAGAGAACCCAGAAATGGACCCTCAACTCTATGGTCAACAAATCTTTGACAAAGTAGGAAAGACTATCCAATTAAAATAAAGACAGTCTCTTCAACAAATGGTTTTGGAAAAATGGAAAGCCACATAGAGAAGAATAAAACTGGACCATTTTCTTATATCATACACAAAAATAGACTCAAAATGGATGAAAGACCTAAATGTGAGACAGAAATCTATCAGAATTCTAGAGGAGAACACAGGCAGAAGTCTCTTTGACCTTGACCTCAGCAACTTCTTTGTAGACAAGTCTTCAAATTAAAGGAAACCAAAATAATATGAACTATTGGGACTTCATCAAGATAAAAAGCTTTTGCATAGCAAAAGAAACAATCAGCAAAACTATAAGACAGCTTATAGGTTGGGAGATGATATTTGCAAATGTCTTATCAAATAGAAGGCTAGTATCCAAAGTCTGTAAAGAACATATCAAACCCAACACCCAAAGAAACAAATAATCCAGTCAACAAATGAGCAGAAGACATGAACAAACATTTCTCCAAAGAAGACATAGAAATGTCCAATAGACTTCTGAAAAAATGCGCAACATCACTCAGCATCAGGGAAATACAAATCAAAACCCCAATGATATACCACCTCACACAGTCAGAATGGCTAAAAATTAACAAGTCAGGAAACAACAGATTTGGTGAGGATACAGAGAAAGGGAACCCTCTTATAGTTGGTGGGAATGCAAACTTCCCAGCTGCTCTGGGAAGCATTATGGAGGTTCCTCAAAAAGTTAAAAATAGGGCTACTTTATGGCCTGGAAATTACACTACTATGTATTTATGCAAAGGATACAAACATAGTGATTTGAAGGGGCACATGCATCCCAAAGTTTATAACACCAATGTTCACAATAACCAAAATATGGGAAAGGCCCAGATAAATATACTTACACAATGGAATATTACTCAGCTGTCAAAGAGAATGAAATCTTGCCATTTGCAATGGCATGGTTGGAATTAGAGTGTATTAGAATGGCATTAAGAAGGGCACTTGATGGAATGAACACTGTGTGTTATATGCAATTGATGAATTACTAAACCCTACCTGTAACTAGTAATATACTATATGTCAACTAATGATTTTAAATAAAGATTAAAATAAAAATCTAATGCAATTTCAAACAAAATCCTAACAGGTTAGCATGTGTATGTGTGTGTGTGTTGATGTGTCACTTGAGAAAACAAAGAATAAAAAAAAATACATAGTAGTGCAAAAGAAGAAGGAAGGAAGACTTGCCCTATTGATTTTTTTTTCTTATTGTAAAAGAAACAGAAGAGATCATGCATTGAAAGGTAAAGGAATAAATGATAATTCATATAGAAAGAAAAAAAGTGGAAGATGATATTTGAAAGACATATAACCAAGAAAGGCTTACTCTCCAAATATATGAAGAACTCCAATCATTCATAAAGAAAAAGACAGCCATACCAATAGAAAATGCACAAAAGTCATGGATAGGCATTTCACAGCAGGATGAAATACTGATGTCCTGTGAACATATCCTCAACCTCATTTTTATTCAAGTAAAGTCTTAGGAAAAGCAAACAAGATACCATTACATATCCACCAGATTAGAAGTGTTAAAAGCAGGGGCACCTGGTTGGCTCAGTCAGTTAAGCATCTGCCATCTGCTCAGGTCATGATGTGGGGGTCCTGAGATTGAGCCCTGAGTCCAGCTCCCTGCTCAGCAGGCAGTCTGCTTCTCCTTCTCCCTCTGCCTCTCCCCACTGCTTGTGCTCTCTAACTCTCTCTCACTCTTTCACTCTCTCAAATAGATAATCTTTTTTAAAGTATTAAAAGCATAGACAACATCAAGTTTTGGAGAAGTTGTAAAGCAACAGGAACTCCCATACACTGTTAATGAAAGTATACGTGAATAAAAACCATTTTGGAAAACAGTTTGGCATTGCTTGGTAAATCTGAGCATTTACTACAATTCATCAATTCTACAACTATACAGCTAGAAGTAAGCAATTATACTCCTAGGTACATATTCTGAAGAAACTCTGCACGTGTGGAAAGAAAGAAAGGAAGAAAGAAAGAAAAGAAGAAAGGGAGGGAGGGAGGAAGAGAAGGAAGGAAGGAAGGAAGGAAGGAAGGAAGGAAGGAAGGAAGGAAGGAAGGAAGGAGAGAAAACTTTTGGAATGCCCCCTATAGCTGTCTTACACCAGGCCCTCTAGAAAATGGAACATTTTTATGTGCTCAGGCTTTATTGGGGGAACACAATGAAAGGGAAACAGCAGTGAAGAAAAAAAATCTAAAATAAGCCACAAAATGTTTTTAAAGGTAAAGTGAGGTAGGAAGGATAGGAGGGCAAATATATTCATGAGTGTGCCAAACATAATAAATGATTCCATCTCACACAATCTCTTCAAAGAGGCTATATGAAATTATTTAATCTTAAAACAGTCTTTTGGGGGAGAGAGGACAAAGAGAACAATTTATTTGCTACTTCCTTCCTCTCTTCCTTCTCATCCTAACCAAAGACTTCTCTGCATGAAACTGGCTTCCCTCACCTCCATGTTGTGTCAACTGATTCTTCCAAGATGGAAGCCAGAGCTCTCATGGTCTAGTCCAGATGGTGCATGACACAATAATCTCTTCTTTCTAGTTAGTGCCATGTATGCTTATTAGTCTGTGGCAAAAACAGCTCTTGGAATTGATGACCACAGAAATAGTATTAATAGTTACTAAGGAGGTATGGAAGTGGGAAAGGGTTGGGTGGGAGGGGCTAGCAGATCTGTAGAAGGGCACATAAAATGAGGCTGGTACACCATTATATCATAATAGGAAAAAATACTTGAGATAGCCAAATATCTGGCCATACTAGACTAGCTAACTAAATTATGGTATAGGCATATAGTGAAATAGTATACAGTAGTATAAGAATGAACCACAGCTATATACATTAATGTTGATGGATATACAAATTATAATGTTGAGCTAATGAAGCAAATCACAGAAGAGTATGATTCCATTTATACAAGGGAATAGGAAATAGGAAAAGGAACATAGTGTTCATGTGGACATACAGAGGTGATAACCAATAACTATAATCAAGAGAATTTGTATTGATCAAGGTAGTGGTTATTTCTAGGAGAGAGATACAATTATGGCAGAGGGCACATTAGGGGCTTCTAAGATTCTGATATAATCTAGGTCTTAAACTGAATTGCAGGTACATGAGTATTGATTCTAATATTATTTTTCAACTGAATATGAACATTTTATTTCACTCAAAAAATAAATAAATAAATTGGTAGTCTTTAACCAAAAAATCAAATTTTTACAAATTACTTAGACCTATATCTATAGAATCATTAAACTTCTAAATTGATCATTAAACTATTAAGTTATATTTTACAGTATTATTCAGAAGAAATTATATGTCAATGTGTATTTGCAAACTGAGCCATTTAACATGAATGTTAAGAATCATTTCCTTCTAATTCATCTCCCTGCCTTCAGTTTTTACTCTTCCAGTCCATTATTTCTACCTCTACTTTCCAAAACAGTTATTATGTAATACTTCTTTTTGTTAAAGATTTTATTTATTTATTTGACAGAGAGAGATCACAAGTAGGCAGAGAGGCAGGCAGAGAGAGAAAGGAGGAAGCAGGCTCCCCGCCAAGCAGAGAGCCTGATATGGGACTCCATCCCACAACCCTGAGATCACTACCTGAGCTGAAAGCAGAGGGTTAACCCACTGAGCCACCCAGGCGCCCTGATTATGTAATATTTCTATTATCAAACTTTACATGGCTTCTATTATTCTAGAATTTGGAGGTGACCTCATGCAGATCTCCACACTTCTGTCCTTTCATAAAGAAAATGATATCATTAATTAGGGTGTAGCCTTCTTTAGTTACAAAGTCAATCTAAAAGTATACCCTGATCACCTTGATTAGGCTGAGAAAAACTGGGGGGAGGATATTGATTAGACCACTGTATTTTCTTAATGTTTTATTTATTTATTTCAGACAGAGTGAGCAAGCACAATCAAGGGAGGGAAGAAGAAGAAGAAGCAGGCTCCCCACTGAGCAGTGACCCCCCCCCCCACCCAGTGCAGTACTCAATCCTGGGACTCTGGGATCATGACCTGAGCCAAAGGCAAGCATTTAACTGACTGAGCCACCCAGGAGCCCCAGACCACTGTGTTTTTTAAGACTCTTTAGCAACATATGGTATTTGTAGATCAGATCTATAAATAATCCCGTCAACAAGTGATTTGAATTAGTGTCATATTCAAATGGTAAGTTTTTCTTGATCTTTTCCCTAGAATCTCAGGGAACCTTACCATGATCACCTGCTGTGACTACTACCATCCAAATGTACTTTCAAAACCTAATTCTCCTAAGAGAATGTTCTAGTTCTGCCATATTCATGCCATTGCTCCCTAAGCAAGTCATTCCTACCACTATGACATAGCTCATCTATTTTCTTGATATGGGATACCATCTCAAATCCTTTTTATCTTTCAAAAACTGTCTCATATCCTATCTTCTTCTTAATATCTGTATTTAATGAATGATTATTATGTGCCAACTGCTATACTTGGTGTTTATCATGCATTATCTTATTAAATTCTTACAATAACCCAATGAAGTAAGCACTATTATAATCCCCCTTTTACAAATGATAAAAATGAGGTTTGGGGAGGAGCAAGATGGCAAGACAGTGGGAGAACTATATTTCACCTGGTCCTAGGAATTCAGCTATATAGTTATCAAACCATTCTGAACACCTACAAACTCAACAGGAGATTGAAGAAAAAAATAGCAGCAACTCTACAAAAAGTGAGGTTCAAAGGGGTTATTTAACATGCCTATAATCATGTAAATACTAAGTAGCAGAGCCAACATTAATGTGAGATATATTTGACTCCAAAGACCATGAAAAGAGGCAATTATTATTGGTTCTTGAACAAGGTGGGAATTGGGGTTCTCATCCATCATAAGGTCAAAATCCATAGATAACTTTTGACTCCTCCAAATTTAACTACTAATAGCCTATTGTTGACCAGAAGCCTTACCAATAACATAGACAGTTGATTAACATGTATTTTGTATGTTATCTGTGTTTTATACTGTATTCTTATAATAAAGTAAGCTAGAGAAGAGGAAATGTTATGAAGAAAATCATAAGAAAGAAAAAATATTTATACTGCTGTACTGTATTTATAAAAAAATGGCTCAAACCTATGTTGTTCCATGGTCAACTGTATAATAATTCTTATTAACAATGAGCCATTCCTGCTTAGGCCTTCTAGAGAATTTAGAGCATTGTTTAAATCATGCTGCCATTATAACATATGTAGTCACATATGATTTAGTAATGTTACACACACATATTCAATTTTAGATCCTGAATAAAATTAAGGTTCCATTAACTTTATATAGATTTTATATATCACCCTTTTTTTCTCTCTCATAGAACCTAGTATACACTGCAAATACTCAAAACATACCTTGTCTTAGTAATTTTCATTGAAACCCTATATTCTACTTTGTTGATTTTTTCTAACAACCCTTTAAAGTGCTCCCTATTTTTACCCTATGTAAAGAATTAATAAATATCAGGAAATTGAAGATTTATGTAAAATAGGTCTTAATTTGAATCATTAATGATTCAAAATGCAATGCTAAAATTGGTACATCCTTGAATTACATGCACTTATGTATCTATATGAATGTGTACTGGGTCTAAATCTTTATCCAAAGATTCTCTTTAAAGGTTTTTGCCTCTAGCTTTCTTTTCCCCCCTCAGTGAAATCTTACCTGTTCTCAGAAGCAAGAAGTCTTGCTCTGACCCCAGTGTTATCACTTTTTTCCTGTTTTCTGTGCTTATGATTGCTTTTGGTGGGCAGGATTAGTGGTGAAAAGAAAAGGTCATAAGAACAAGCAAGCACAAAGGGGAATAAATTCTCTGGTTAATGTGGTTAATAATAAACTGTCTTTATTCCTTGTTCTCCTTATTCTTTCTTCTTCATGAAGAAGGTTTATTTCCCATTTAGATGCTCCTTCCTATACATAGTAACACACATACAATCTATACCCAAAGAAAGTGGAGACTGGATCTCTCTCCTGAATTTCTTTCTACAGAGTGCCAGCATTTCCCAGAAGTTTTCCCTCTCTCAACACTGGATTTCCTTCCACTCCAACTCTGGGGATTTCAGCCTCTTATACAAAGCTGGGATTCACTTTTGAAAGAGCTCACTTGAAAGATCAAGAATAAGCAACTGGGATGCCTGGGTGTCTCATTGTGTTAACTACAAGCCCCCCACAGTGGTCCTCAGGGGCTACCTGGCCAAGGTGCTGCAGGCCGTGTGCATGCTGAGCAACACCACAGCCTAGCCCCACCTCGACCACAAGTTTGACCTGATGTACGCCAAACGGGCCTTTGTGCACTGGTACGTGGGCAAGGGCATGGAGGAAGGAGAGTTCTCAGAGGCCCAGGAGGACCTGGCTGCCCTGGAGAAGGATTATGAAGAAATGGGAACAGAGTCTATGGACGGCAAAGATGAAAGTGAGGCATTCTAGGGGGTCCTGGCCCCTGCAATGCCCGGTCTCTCTACCTAGTTTTGTATTTCTCATTCCACTGTTTCCCTAACCCCCTACCAATACAGTCAGTGCTGCAAGTGAAACACTTCGGCTAGGGTCACGGTCCCAGGACCCTGGGACTGAGCCCCACATAGGGATCTCTGCTCTGCAGGGAGCCTGCTTCCCTTCCTCTCTCTGCCTGCCTCTCTGCCTACTTGTGATCTCTGTCTGTCAAATAAGTAAACAAAATCTTAAAAAAAAAAAAAAAAAGAATAAGCAACTTAGCTTAAAAGCTGTAGGGTGTGTGGGCTAGTTCTCCACCCTGAATCTCCTACCATGCCCTAGTCTTTCTCAGAAGTATTGTCTAGTCTCCTGGCCCTCGCAATCTGCTTCAAGAAGGGAAATTATGGCTGAATGAGGCTAGACTCTTAAGAGATTAGTGGTTATCTTCAGTCTACATTGCCAGCTATAGGTTTTCTTTAATAGTAAGATAGTCCTAGAAATATGGGAATGCAAAAAAGGAGAGTGCTTGCATTTATCCAATCCCTTTAGTGACTGTATTTAAAAGGCTCCTCTTCTCATCCTTGCCTTGCTATGTGGTTCATTGTCTTTCTCCAATGCCTCATGTGGCTCTTCATGAGCATGCCTTTTTTTTTTTTTGAGGTTTAAAGGAGTACCTCCATTTTGAAAGCCAGAGCTTGTTGTTGCACTGGAGTAACCTCTTCCCTATTCAAGAAGAGGTTCAGTTCTTTTAGAAATTTACTACAAGATTAATCTCAACAGCAAGCTCTAACCAGGTTTCTTTAGGCCTTTTCTTGAAACCTCTTGCTCACTGTCCTGCATCTAAACATGAAATTCAAAGCCTTCTTTCATAAACTTTGAAATTTGTTGTCTTTACAGACCACCAGTATTACTTTTGAAATTGTCACTGTCTTCTGGAAGTCTACCAACCTCATCACTTTCATGGGCACAAAGTAATATCTTGATATATTCTGATGTTCCTGGTTCATGAAAGACCATAAAATAACCTATATCTGGCCCATTTGCCTAAACACAGCACACTTTTATTCTGCTACTCCAATGCCATTATGGAATGGGGTGGGAAATGGACTTTTAGATCTTAATGTTCCATGAGCATTACTAAGGAAAGAAGGGGGAAATATGATTATTGTATGTGTATATGAATAATAAAATATTGCTATTGCTCATTTCCAAATTTGATTATAAAAATAAAAAATAAAGTTGATTAGACTGCACTATCATTGATAACATAAGCTTTGAACTATTTTTATCATATCAGTAAAGGCTTAGCTCTAATTGGGCCCCATTTTTTCTCAGTTTCTCCTTATAGCCAAAAGTTTGCATACAATCATCTAGGGTTGGGATTAATGTGGAATGTCTTCAAGTAGAGCAATATTCAATTGCCTAGACAGGAATCAAACCAAATACCTAAGCTTTGCTAATAAATGTCCACAAAGGAGACACTATATTTATAAAGAAATATTACTTATCCACCTGCCTATTTTTAAAAATGAAATATTTAAAGCAGTTTACTGTGCACGGCACCTATATAAAAGGACTGTAAAGTTGAAGAAAGAAGATAATTACATAAGGAAAGCTGCACTAAAACTAATTACCATAATTCATCATTATATTTTAATGTGAGTTTCCAGATAGTCAAGGCAAAATTGGAAATATGATTAATTATGCAGTGGTTATTGTTTAATTGAAAATACCAATTCATGGGATGCCTGGGTGGCTCAGTGGGTTAAAGCCTCTGCTTTTGGCTCAGGTCATAATTCCAGGGTCCTGGGATGGAACCCCACATTGGACTCTGCTCAGCAGGGAGCCTGCTTCCCCCTCTCTCTCTGCCTGCCTCTCTGCCTACCTGTGCCCTCTGTCTGTCAAATAAATAAATAAAATCTTTAAAAAACAATATCAATTCATCTGGATACATTTTTTTTTGCTTTACCTAAAACTAAATGATTGGAGGAATTTTTTTTATGAAGTTCTGTGTATAAGAAGCATTGAACCTAAGAGTCAGTGTTCTTACAGAATAATTTTCCCACTGGCTGTTTTTAAAACAAATCCTAAAATAACAGCTGGGTATAATATTAAGTTGTAATATTGTGAAGGCCTATATTAATAATGTCTAGGTAAGTGGTAACCTAACTTGATTCAGAGTTTTAAGTTCATGCGAATCAGCCATTTCTCTACATTCTTTTTTTATCTCAAATATCAAAGGCCTCGACCTTATGTTTAAATCACTACACTAATGTAAGCAGTCGCTATTAGTGGTTTGTCTCTCTTCCTTTGAAATTACAAAACCTGCACAAATATTAGCTAATTTTTCTTCACAACACAACCTAGGGACACAGAGTTAACTTCATGCTTTGTGGATGTATCATTTGTAGTATAAAATAAAATGGCTCACCTAAAAGTAAGAGGATTGTTACAGACATAGAAGAATTAGAACACAGGGTTGTCTCACTTTCAACCTGATGATCTTTTCATTATATTTCTACATAATTAAAGTGTATAATAGACAAACGTCCATATGACTTGGGAATAAAAAATTCCCAAGAAGATTACAGACACAATATATCCACCAAGTATTATATATAAGAAATTTTTTTATTGCTTAGGGCTTAATTCTACTAGACATAACACGGTGGTTAATTTCCTTAACTTTTAAGCTAAGAAATTATATAATCTTTCAAATGCCAATGTTCAAAAGATACTTATAAACAATGCTGTTAAGATTTTTTTTTTAAATAAACAAATAACCAGACAGAAAATCACTCAGGAAAGACAGAAAGAATCCAAGCACCTGGACTTAATACATTTACAGTAACATCCTTGGCTCTTCTCTGTTTTGTGTTATCCATTATTTAAGGAACACATCTGAAAAATATCCACTAAATAAATGAAATTTCATGCCACACCTCCACAACCAACAAAGATTCATTTTAAGACCAAATGTTTATTCTGTAAACAAAAGAAGCAATACAAAAAGAGGAAAACAAACTTTTAGTACATTGGGTATGGGAAGGATGTACACTGTCGTATCATAGCTGAAGAGACTCAAGAGTTTGAAGATGGATGTGATGCAGGATCATTGAGTGCAATGATCAAGAAAGAATTCTTGAAATATTCTCATTGCAAAGAGGTGTTTTTATTATAGCACAAGGACAGGACACATAGGGATAAAGAGCTACATTAAGATTGTGATGAGTGATTGATTATATCGGGTTTGCTGTCCTATAGAACTGAAGGTGACCTTAAGCCTTCAGAAAATTGAGTCTATAGTTTCCTGGAGGTCTATTATTAAGATTGTGCCTTTCGGGGCAGCTGGGACTGAGCCCTGTGTCAGGCTCCCTGCTCAGTGGGGAGTCTGATTCTCTCTCCCTCTGTCCCTCCCCTTGCTTGTGCTCTCTTTCTCTCTCTCTAAAATAAATAAATAAAATTAAAAAAAAAAAAAGAAGAGTGTGCTTTTCTGCAGTGCCTGGGTGTCTCAGTCAGTTAAGCATCTGATTTTGGCTCAGGTCTTAATCTCAGGGTCCTGGAATTGAGTTCCACATTTGGCTCCCTTCTCAATGGTGAGTCTGCATCTTCCTTCCCCTGCTCTTTCACTCTCACTGCTTATGTGTTCATGCACTCTCTCTCCCTCTCAAATAAATAAATAAAATCTTTTTTTAAAAAGGTTGTTTTTTTCTTGTAAATCATTAGGACAGTTACAAACTGTAGTGGAGTTTCATGTCCTGCATGACTGCATTATTTGTCAGTTGACCATTTGTTTCTCCCCTACCTTTATTCTTAGGCAGTCACTAGTGCCTGAAGAATGTTATTCATAGCCTACCTTAAAAGAGGGGGTGGTTTTCAAGGAGTCAGCTCACATTTTGCCCTCAGCTTGCCTTTTGTCCTCTCATCAGGTGGCTCACATGGTTGCTGCTGCAACTGCCCTTCCTGTCCACTAACACTCTCTCAAACAAAGCAACAGTTCCATCCCTCTGTGCCTGCCTGAGGGTGCACTTGCCTTTCCAGACTAATGGCATGCATTTTTCTAGCTCTTTTAGGTCAGAAAATGTTCATTAAAATGCAGATGGGAAATATTCTCTATAAATAACAAACTTTCTTTGCTGTGTCCTGTGATGGCAGCTGAAAGAAAAGGAAGTAGAATTTAAACATGTTGATACCAGGTGCCAGGCACTTGAGAAAATAAGGTGTTTTCCCCTAGATTTTCTGGTTTAATACTCAGAACAAACCTGAAAAGTGAATGTTATTGTTTCCGTTTTTCAGATGAGAAATTCAGGGCTCAGAAATGTTAACTAATGTCAAACTAGTAAATGCCTCAGTAGAATTTAAGTCTATCTGACTCCTTCCATATTTCTTCAGGACACAACAAATTATCATGTTTTCTCAATTTGATAGGATTAATTCACAGTGAATAGAGGTAATGAATTCATTTAGCGAACCCATATGTCAGTTAAGGTTTGGCTTTCACCTTCCCCTGAACAGAGATGAAGGACAGAAGGAATGGCAATAGAAGCACTGCCATAGTTGGAGCAGATCTTCAAGAGGAAGGGAGTAAAAAAGACAGAAGAAATGATGACTTCCAAGGGCAGATTCGGGTTCTTTTTTAAGGGCCTAAACCCTATACAGCTACAGGGGGATTGCTTTAAGGAAAATAATACAAAATTATAAGTACAAAATTAAATGCAAGGTTTTGGAAGAGCCAATGCAATAAAGAGCTCTGTAGCTTAAAGATTCTTTAGCTTCAATGTAAATCTGTCTCAGTTTACAGTATTTAACAATGTAAACTTTGGAGGAAAGAGGATCAAGAAGATGTGAACAGAGGTAAAGAGATATAAGGTTATATGCTCCTGGCATAAAAGAGATAGTTCTGTTTTTAACTTTCCACTTTAGTACAAAAAGAAGAAACACTTAGCAAGAAATTAAATTCTGCCAAGTAAAATTGTCCTTTTTCTTTAAGTCCTGCAAACTATATATGAACAACGTGATATAAACTTCAAAGAAATCACCACTACAGCTCCTGTATAGACAATCTTCATGGTTGTTGCTGCATGGAATGTTCAAAATTCTCAAGACGTTTGAACTACAACCCAGGAAAGTCTTCAGTGAGAGCAAACAGACTGCCACTGTCCACTCTCACTGTATTTGAAGATGCTTTGAGCTTGACAGCTAGAAATCTCCACTGGCTAACCTCAGAACTCAAAAACTGATTTATATAATGACCTAATCACTAGCCCTTGTTTTTCTTTTGTTTCCATAGAAATGCTCCTTGTTTAACACCTGATTTCTTGAACCATAGGCCTACTTTTGAAAACACGTCTGTCTCACCATCCCTGAAATGAATTTAACTGAATTGACCCATTGTCAGGACTAATAATAGTTCAATGAAGTGAAACAATTTACCAGCTCAAATTTTAATATGAAGAACTTCCAGGGAAGTTCCAGACAGGGGAACTGTAGGGGCCCAGGGCAGGCTGCCTGCAAATTTGCCACTTTCACATAAAGATTATTTTAAGTTAACAGTAATAAAAACCTAGCAGATGCAAGAAAGATACTCTGCCTCCTCCATAAATGCTTAAATTTACATTGGAAAGAAGAGGCTGCAACAAGAAAAGAAATATTAACAGAGGCCCCTTTTAGTTGAAGAACTCATAAAAAAATTCCTCTAGAAATTTCCTTTATCTCTAAGCCCCCCAATCATCCTCCAAACAAATGGCCCACTAACATATGTATGAAAAGTTTCATGACTAAGGTTTTATTAGATGGTAATAAATGACCTTTCCCCAACAATAGCAGCCCCCTCAGGGTCCTGGAAACTGTACTTCCAAAATTCCTTAGAGATTTACACTGTCCCTAACCCCCTCCCAGCTTAAAAGTATATAATGAGCCAATCCCAAGACCACATTGCAGCTCTTTCTGTCCACAGGTCCTGTCCCTGTGTTTTAATAAAACAACCTTTTTGCACCAAAGACATCTTAAGAATTCTTTCTTGTATGTCTTCTTTGAAACTTAACATGTTTATCACATCACTTTCACCTTCTTGCTAACGAGTTTTCTCTCCTTTCTGTCCTCAAGCCCCTACACTTTTTCTTGACTCATATAAGCTTCATGTTGCCTCATTGTCCTTGGAATTTCATGTCTATGCAGATTCCCTGTACATACACCTATTAAAATTTATTTTCTCCTGTTAGAAAAGAGGGATGCGCAGAAATTGCCAACCTGTCTCTTCTTTTTCTTGCTTCCAGTCACTATTCCTCAGTAACAGATATCTTCACTTGAGATCACCCTCCAATGAGCACCCAATATACAAGATGTCTCCAATGTGTTTAAAACGTGTTTTTATGTTAAAGTAGGCTTACAGGATCATGGGGGTGGGGTGTGGGCTAGGATTGCCTTTTGCCCTTAGTAAAGTGTCAACACCAAGACAGTTGAGTCCCTAGAGGAATGTCACTTTGTGTATTTCAAGGACTTGTCAATGGGATGTAGGTGGTAAGGAAATTTAATAATTTTTCTTCTGCCTTTTTTTCCCATATCAAAAGGAGATGTTTGGAAAAACAAGATTGCTGTATTATGATGTATGGTCATTGAATGTAGTACAAGATGACAAGAGAAGAAATACAAAGTGTTTAATAATAAAAAATAGAGAAAAAGGATTGGGTACACTTGGGGGAAGATGAGGTTATTATGTTTATATGCAGCAGTATCAACCATTCAAAGTATCAATCAATTTAGAAGTCATTTCTACATAAAAAGGTTACTATTACAGTAATGGAGTAATTGATCTAAGTCCATCAAAATGACTGAAAATACCATCTCTGTTGGTTTTCATTCCAATACTTTGGACATATAGATAAAGCTAGTATGCGGAGGAAAAGTAAGAGAGACCTTGGGGAAGAAAAGATAGATTTGAGAGTATTATGATATAATAGTGTATCCAGAGTGTGACTATGGCCTCTTGAGACCAGTTGTTTTACAGGCATAACAGAATTCAGATATCAAATGATCAATGTTCTTCAAAGTGGTCACACAGTTAACAATTATGTTGCTATACACTTGTGAAATTACTCAGTAGAATTAGATACAGAATCTGAGATACAATGTTGTGGGTATTCTCACTGATGGCAAATCTTGGTCTTCTGAGCGGAAGATTTGATTTTTTCTAAATTTTTTTTTATTTTTTATAAACATATAATGTATTTTTATCCCCAGGGGTACATGTCTGTGAATCGCCAGGCTTACACACTTCACAACACTAACCATAGCACATACACTCCCCAATGTCCATTACCCCAACCCCCTCTCTTGACCCCCCTCCCCCCAGCTCCCCTCAGTTTGTTTTGTGAGATTAAGAGTCACTTATGGTTTGTCTCCCTCCCGATCCCATCTTGTTTCTTTTCTTCTTTTCCTACCTCCCCAACCCCCCATGTTGCATCGCCACTTCCTCATATCAGGGAGATCATATGATAGTTGTCTTTCTCCGATTGACTTATTTCACTAAGCATGATACCCTCTAGTTCCATCCACGTTG
>PISX010019566.1:0-37860 GCA_004024625.1 Mellivora capensis | reverse complement strand
AAGAATGTCCAATGGAAAAAAGACAGCCTCTTCAACAAATGGTGTTGGGAAAATTGGACAGCCACTTGCAGAAAAATGAAATTGGACCATTTCCTTACACCACACACGAAAATAGACTCAAAATGGATGAAGGACCTCAATGTGAGAAAGGAATCCATCAAAATCCTTGAGGAGAACACAGGCAGCAACCTCTTCGACCCCAGCCACAGCAACTTCTTCCTAGAAACATCGCCAAAGGCGAGGGAAGCAAGGGCAAAAATGAACTATTGGGACTTCATCAAGATCAAAAGCTTTTGCGCAACAAAGGAAATAGTCAACAAAATCAAAAGACAACTGACAGAATGGGAGAAGATGTTCTCAAATGACACATCAGATAAACGGCTAGTATCCAAGATCTATAAAGAACTTATGAAACTCAACACCCAAAGAACAAATCAAATAATCCAATCAAGAAATGGGCAGAGGACATGAACAGACATTTCTGCAAAGAAGACATCCAGATGACCAACAGACACATGAAAAAGTGCTCCACATCACTTGGCATCAGGGAAATACAAATCAAAACCACAATGAGATACCACCTCACACAGTCAAAATGGCTAAAATTAAGAGGTCAGGAAATGACATATGTTGGCGAGGATGCAGAGAAAGGGGAACCCTCCTACACTGTCAGTGGGAAAGCAAGCTGGTGCAGCCACTCTGGAAAACAGTATGGAGGTTCCTCAAAAGTTTGAAATTAGAGCTACCCTATGACCCAGCAATCGTACTACTGGGTATTTACCCTAAAGATACAAATATAGTGATCCGAAGGGGCATGTGCACCCGAATTTTTATAGCAGCAATGCCCACAATAGCCAAACTATGGAAAGAACCTAGATGTCCATCAATAGATGAATGGGTAAAGAAGTTGTGGTATATTTATATACAATGGAATACTATGCAGCCATCAAAAGAAATGAAATCTTGCTGTTTGCAATGATGTGAATGGAACCAGAGGGTATTATGCTGAGCGAAATAAGTCAGTCAGAGGAAGACAATTATCATATGATCTCCCTGATATGAAGAGTTTGAGAGGCAACATGGGGGGTTTGGGGGTAGGGAAGGACAAAATGAAACAAGATGGGATCGGGAGGGAGACAAACCATAAGAGACTCTTAATCTCACAAAAGAAACTGAGGGTTGCTGGGGGGAGGGAGGTAGAGAGAGGGTGGTTTGGTTATGGACATTGGGGAGGGTATGTGCTATGGTGAGTGCTGTGAAGTGTGTAAACCTGGCGATTCACAGACCTGTACCCCTGGGGCTAATAACACATTATATATTAATAAAAAGTAAAAAATGAAAAAAAAAGGGAAAGAAACCCCTCTTCCTTGTCCAGGTATGACTATCTTCAGCCATGTTCACTCTCACGCTTCTCCCTAGTGTTTTGTGTTTCTTTTTTTAAAGATTTTATTTATTTATTTATTTATTTGACAGAGAAAGAAATCACAAGTAGGCAGAGAGGCAGGCAGAGAGAGAGGGGGAAGCAGGCTCCCTGCTGAGCAGAGAGCCCGATGAGGAACTCGATCCCAGGACCCTGAGATCATGACCTGAGCCGAAGGCAGCAGCTTAATCCACTGAGCCACCCAGGCGCCCTTCTCCCTAGTGTTTTGAGTTGACAAATTAAATGAAAATATGTATTTCCTATCCAATAGGCATTTGGAGCAACATGAAGTATATTGGAGGGAGAAGAATTCCTAAAAGAGAGGTGTGTTCCCTAGGAAGTGGGATGGAGTCCATGGACAGCTTACCATATTTTCAGAGCAGACCAAAGGAAGATTCTCTCAATCCCTTGCTTCTTCTCCTAGCTTGGAGGAAAAAGAGGGAGAAGGAGGAAAAGACAAAGGAGAGGTGCCAGACAGCCCCCACCTCTTTCTGCCTTCTGTAGGCCCAAGAAAAGGGAAGGGAGTAATTTTGAATTCTAATGATGTTTGGAGTTTGATTATTACTTTGTCTGAACATAACAGTTACTGAAATGGATCTCTTGGATCCATTGGAGCAATTCATGTGACAGGAGGCTTTTAGAAAGCAGATAATGACTGGAAAAGTTACAGGCTTTGCTTGAAGTTCCATCCAGAAAAAGAGAAAATTTAACATCACTGAAAGAGTTTGTAAGAAGAGTGGAAAAAATAATAAGTTTGCTTCCATATTGCCAAAAAAAAAAAAAAAAAAAGGAACTGGTTCACAAGAGAAACAGATCATCAGAGGGAAAACAGGTAAGCCAGTGAGTTTTGTTTCTGCTGACTAAGTGGATTCACGTAATTACCATTTATGCATAATAGAAGGTGCCAAAAAATCCCTTTCTGATGGAAACTCATAAAGAGAATCATAGGAGTGACAAAAATGTTAGTCGAGTGCAGCTCCTTATCTTGGATAATGGAGTATTTCCTCTTGGTGGAAATCAGCTGTTCTGCCAAGAGAACCTGAGGGAGTAATTGGGAGGTTTTTACATGTTATGTAAGCAAGTTTATTTTGGGAGCTTGGGGTATGTCGTGCTGTTGCCTTTAACCACATCTGCTCTATTCCCATAATGACCACTTCATTCCTGGGCTGTGTGGAACATGGCCTACATTAGTCCTGGGTCATTAAGAGGTGGTGAGGCTCCAAAATTGTCATGATGTTCTGATGAAGTTGTTGAACTCTGCCCAGAAAAAAATAGATTGATTTGGAAATTATAAAGACCCTGCTAGTTAAACCAACCTATTGCATTTGGATTCTCATTCTCAGATGCATCTGAAGGGCCCTAACTTTACTTAGCCTTTGATCGAATAAAGGTCTCTTTTTTACTTCATTCAATTAAAATAAGTATTGCCCAACATTTCTATTTTTCCTTTTAAAGATTTTATTTATTTGAGAGAAAGAGCACGCACATGGAGGGAGGTAGGGGCAGAGGGAGAGGAAGAGGAAGGCTCCCCTCTGAGCAGGGAGCCTGATGTGGGGTTTGATCCCAGGACCCTGAGATCATGACCCGTGCCAATGGCAGACGCTTAACCAACTGTGCCACCCAGGTGCCCCAGTATTGTCCAACATTTCCTAATGGATGCATAATGCAAATTCTGTATGCTTCAAACTGATGGGCCTAAATATGTAATGATGGCTTTGTGTTTGGGAAATTCACCTAACGGCTCAGATTTTCTCATCTAGGCTGTGCATACTTTACCCTCCTTTTTATGGCTCCGCTGCCTGCCTTTTTCTAAGTATATTACTTCCATCTTCATAAAGCTGGTGCTTGTCTGCTCACAGCTCTCCTCTTCTCATTGGTCTCACAATCACTCAAGCAAAATTTTTAGAAAGAAAAAAATCATGATTCTCCAGCACATGTAAATCAAACAGTTCATACTCTATTTAACCCACCAATTAATAGAGGAACTGTAAGATATTAATGCCAGTCCCAAAATCACTCCAAAGGTTACCTATTTCAAATAAACAAAGATATATCAGGGTAATACTGAGGGGTCTGGTATAATACTGGCTCGTGTCCAACAGATCCATAAGCCTGGTTCACACTAGTAGCCTGGTCACTGTGGGTAAAAATTCCTTCCATCTCTACTAGGTTAGACTCTCCATGTCAGCTTCTGCCACTCAAGAACTTACGTATCATAAAAATACGTCAACAGTGCCGCTTAGCATATGCTACAGCAAGTGCATCCAGGAATACCCTTTCCAGATATTGAGCAATTTTTTAAGGTACAATCTAGAGTCTCCCACAAAATGGAAAGCAAAACCCAAACAAACACTCCTACTAGAGTCCTCCTCTCTAATCCTCTCTTCCCTCTCCCTCTCATTCCCTTTCACGAGACACTAGAAAAAGCTGCTTGTTTCATGGACTCCTTTTTTCCCCACTCCCATTTACTCTTCAGTCCATTTCCAATTTTTTTTTTCCATCCTTTGCTCTGCTTAGTAGTGACTACTTTTTCTAGATCCAAATAATATTTTTTATTCCTTATCCAACCTTTCAGCAGTTTTTGAACTTTTGACAACACACTTCTTAATATATTTTCTTCTTCTGGCTTCTGAAACCTGGTATTTACATGACTTTCCTCCCACTTCTTGGGATGCTCCTTCTTTGCCTCCTCTGCAAGCTCATTCTCTACTAAAATGTTGTTAAGTGTTGGGATTTCTCTAGGCTGAGTACTAGGCACTCCTCTATTCTTCAGTACTTTCTTCTCCTCAGACATCATCTGGGTTAATAACCTCAAGTTGTCCCCCATTTGCAAATGAAGCACAAATTTTTAGATCTAGGCTAAATACTTCAGCTCATATATCCATCTGCCTACTTGACATCCTCTCTCGAATTTCCAGAGACATCGCAATTTCATTAGGTACAAACCAAGACTTAAGAACTCCACCCCCAACACTCCACATGAAAGCTCGTCTTCGTCCAGAGTACCTCTTCTCAGGCAATGACACCACCAACTAGTCAGTTACTCAAGCAACAACCCAGGAAGCAACATGAGTCTACTACTTTTGACAAATCCTGTCCCCTTCAGACCTAGGATAGATGTTTGCTTCCAGGCAGACAAGCTCTCCTAAATTCAATGAAATGGCCTTTAGAATTTATGACCTACCAAAAAACTGTTCAATTAATAAATGTGCCAATTATGAATGAGAAGGGCCTGATAATTTAGGTTTTACCAATAGAACCTAGACTATACACCCCACTTCCAAAAGGGAGTCAGAATTCCAAGGGAGAACCAAAGTATGCTTGTCCAAAGAAGGGTTAGAGAGGGGTCTGGGGAGTAGACACATTGTTGGCTGGGTAGAGTTAGTGCTGCTTCTTCTGGTATAGAAAGATGAGATCAGATCATGTTCTAAGAAGAGCTGAAACAGACTTCCAGCATTTCTTTATTTTCCCTTATTTTTTAATTAATTTTTAATTTTTTTTAATTTTTAAATTTTATTAATTTTTTAATAAACATATAATGTATTTTTATCCCCAGGGGTATAGGTCTGTACCTGAATTTCCAGGTTTACACATTTCACAGTACTCACAATAGCACATACCTTCCCCAATATCCATAACCCCACCCCCCTCTCCCTCCCCCCCTCCCCCCAGCAACCCTCAGTTTGTTTTGTGAGGTTAAGAGTCTCTTATGGTTTGTCTCCCTCCTGATCCCATCTTCTTTCATTTATTCTTTTCTACTCCCCAAGCCCCCCACGTTGCATCTCCACTTCCTCATATCAGGGAGATCATATGATAGCTGTCTTTTTCTGATTGACTTATTTCGCTCAGCATAATACCCTCTAGTGCCATCCCCATCATCACAAATGGCAAGATTTCATTTCTTTTATGGCTGCATAGTATTCCATTGTATATATATACCACAACTTCTTTACCCATTCATCTGTTGATGGACATCTAGGTTCTTTCCATAGTTTGGCTATTGTGGGCATTGCTGCTATAAAAATTCGGGTGCATGTGCCCCTTCAGATCATTACGTTTCTATCTTTAGGGTAAATACCCAGTAGTGCAATTGCTGGGTCATAAGGTAGTTCTATTTTCAGCTTTTTGAGGAATCTCCATGCTGTTTTCCAGAGTGGTTGCACCAGCTTGCACTCCGACCAACAGTGTAGGAGGGTTCCCCTTTCTCTGCATCCTCGCCAGCATCTGTTATTTCCTGACCCGTTAATTTTAGCCATTTTGACTGTGTGAGGTGGTATCTCATTGTGGTTTTGATTTGTATTTCCCTGATGCCAAGTGATGTGGAGCACTTTTTCATGTGTCTGTTGGCCATCAGGATGTCTTCTTTGCAGAAATGTCTGTTTATGTCCTCTGCCCATTTCTTGATTGGATTATTTGTTCTTTGGGTGTTGAGTTTGATAAGTTCTTTATAGATTTTGGACACTAGCCCTTTATCTGATATGTGTCGTTTGCAAATATCTTCTCCCATTCTGTCAGTTGTCTTTTGGTTTTGTTGACTGTTTCCTTTGTTGTGAAAAAGCTAAAAGCTTTTGATCATGATGAAGTCCCAATAGTTCATTTTTGCCCTTGCTTCCCTTGCCTTTGGTGATGTTCCTAGGAAGACGTTGCTGCGGCTGAGGTCAAAGAGGTTGCTGCCTGTGTTCTCCTCAAGGATTTTGATGGATTCCTTTCTCACATTGAGGTCCTTCAGTCATTTTGAGTCTATTTTCATGTGTGGTGTAAGGAAATTGTCCAATTTTCCCAACAGCATTTGTTGAAGAGGCTGTCTTTTTTCCATTGGACATTCTTTCCTGCTTTATCGAGGATTAGTTGACCATGGAGTTGAGGGTCTATTTCTGGGCTATTCTGTTTCATTGATCTATGTGTCTGTTTTTGTGCCAGTACCATACTGTCTTGATGATGACAGCTTTGTAATAGATCTTGAAGTCCGGATTTGTGATGGCACCAACTTTGTCTTTCTTTTTCAATATTCCTTTGGCTATTTGAGGCCTTTTCTGGTTCCATATAAATTTTAGGATTATTTGTTCCATTTCTTTGAAAAAAAAAATGAGTGGGATTTTGATAGGCATTGCATTAAATGTGTAGATTGCTTTAGGTAGCATAGACATTTTCACAATATTTGTTCTTCCAATCCAGGAGCATGGAACATTTTTCCATTTCTTTGCGTCTTCCTCAATTTCTTTCATGAGTACTTAATAGTTTTCTGAGTATAGATTCTTTGCCTCTTTGGTTAGGTTTATTCCTAGGTATCTTATGGTTTTGGGTGCAACTGTAAATGGGATTGACTCTTTAATTTCTCTTTCTTCTGTCTTGCTGTTGGTGTGTAGAAATGCAACTGATTTCTGTGCATTGATTTTATATCCTGACACTTTACTGAATTCCTGTACAAGTTCTAGCAGTTTTGGAGTGGAGCCTTTTGGGTTTTCCACATATAGTATCATATCACCTGCAAAGAGTGATAGTTTGACTTCTTCTTTGCTGATTTGGATGCCTTTAATTTCTTTTTGTTGTCTGATTGATGAGGCTAAGACTTCTAGTACTATGTTGAATAGCAGTGGTGATAATGGACATCCCTGCCATGTTCCTGACTTTAGCTATCTTCCCTTATTTTTTAAATGATATTTATTTTTTAATTATGATTGCAAAAACAGATATTCCCTGTAAACACTCTTTTGAAAGGATCGAAAAACATGAACAATGCAAACAGGCTTAACTCATCACCCAAATGAAACTACTGTTAACATTTTGTTATATATTATCTTAAATACTACTCTACACTTATATATAACTACATCTAACTAATGTGAATGTATTTGTTTTATTAGAAGTAGGTCCAAACTGTATGTAATACTGGGAAAGGAATTTCAGTTTTAAATGGAGAACATTCTAATTTTCAGAACTAGCTTGTTTTCTTAGAGACTTACCTTTCCAAGGTCTAGATTTCAAGGCCAATTTATGCATACTAGACTCTCACCTTTTAATGTTTTCTTTTCTGCTTGCCACTCATCTGCTTTGCAATGTCACTGGGTTCCAGTCAAGAACCACACCAAGTACCTGCAACATTCATTACAATGACAAAGACCTGCCCAGGAGGAGTTTCTGGTCAGAGAGATGAATATTCTCAAGGGGACTGAAGACAGACTTGAGCTGCAACAGGCACATGCTAACAATCAAACATATTTGCTTATATTATGTATTTTTCCCTCACCCATTTACTTTTTTTTATGGTATGACTAGAAGACGAGATTACAGAGGAAAGAATGGGTGGAGGGGAGAGGCAGTGTGTGTGTGGGGGGAACGGAGGTATAGATGGACATGCATAAAGGGAAACATTTTCTACCTTGCTACGAAATTCCATTACATGAATGGGTAGCATGACACAACATCAGATGATCAAAATTATCAAATTATCATGTAGTGGAAACCTGGCTTCCAAGAGATAAAAGCCTGAGTCTAGGGAAGAGTACCACTTTCTGGTATTTTCTTTTCACCTGTTCTCTCTTATATGGTCTCTCTGATGCCTAGCAGAAATGACAGCTTCTCTTAAAAGTAGTTTAAAAGTAATTTAAAAATAATAACAGAATATATCTATCCCCCAGAATAATTGGATGGTAACCTGATTTTATTTATTTCTGCCTACGTGGGCAGGTGTGTTAGAAAGAAGCCCTTACACTTAAGGATTACTGGTATTGTTACCTATTATTATAATAAGGATCATGTGGATTTCCAGTACTTCAGAGTTTATACTTTCAATTCCTTGTGGATGTTAATGAAACCACGTGTTCCTATGCAAAAAAGCAGCACAATGTGGGAGTGACAGTATCAAATTAAGTATTTGTAAATCCTCCACAAGGAACTGTGTTTTAAACTGATTTCTCAAAAGTGGAGTAACTATCCCTAGCCAGTAGGCTGAGGAGGAGAAAGTGAGCCATACCCCACAAGATTAATACCCCATGTATCCCGAGCCAGCTCCATGCCAGAGACTAACTTTCTGTCTTAAGCAAGGGTCCAGGATAAGCACATTGTGCCTCTGACAAATGGAGGAGAGTCAGGCTAAGTACTCATCAAACCTCTTTCCTCTTTCTCCAGGGCACATGGCTAGGCAAAATTTCCTAGTCTTCCTCGCAGCGAGGTGTGACCTTGTGACTGAGCTATTGCCAGCTGACCGTGGGCAGAGATGCCGCAGACCACATTCGGGGCTGACCCCATCACAATGCCATTCTCTGGCTCTTGCTTCTCCCTCTGGCGGAACGGAAGCAATGTACTCTGAACTTGTGTGGATTAGAGGGGCCACACAAGGAAAGGAGAATGGGTGCCCAAATCTCTTCTGGAGAGACTATGTAATAAATACCGGCATTTCGTCAGCCAGAAAAGAACTTCAATTCTCTTATGCCACTAAGATGTTGGGGGCTTAGCAGGAAGGGTTACCTCAGTGTACACAGTTGTCAAAGTACCCAGTTGTTTCAGCAGTATCTGCCATAAAGGAAAACCAAGTAACACAATGGCCCCACTCCTGATGGGGCCAACCTTCTTGTCTATCTCTAATTTTGTCTCTTTTATCACTTCCTCTTTACCAGACAAGTATTGTACCCTCTACCCAGTATGTATTTAAATTCCCTTGACCTTTGTCAATTCTTTTGCCTCTGCCTGGGGTGCCTTCCCTCAATGTATCCAATTTTTAAAAAAATATGCTTTCCTTCCCACCAAAAAACAACTAAAAGTTCATTTTGTCTGTAAAGACACTAAAAAACCTCCACATTCCTTCTTTGCCTCTCCCTTCATCCATCCATTTATCCACCTAGACAGACCTTCACTGAGCAAGCATTCACTGAGCATGACAATGTATCAAGCCCTCAGCAGCAGAGACTTAAAGATGAAGGACCTTCTCTCTCTCCCTAGGGAACTCAGGGTTCAGTCTGAGAGGAGAGACCTCTAAGCAGAGACGTGGAGTAGAACAGGTAAAAGTTAAACTAGAGAGAAATACTGGGTACTGTAAGAGCAAGAAGAGGCCTTTCATAGGTTTCTCCCTTCCCATAACATGCTCTCCCAGCTCTGTGCATGACTATACTTGCCTGTATCTCCAGTCTCAGGTCCTCTCTGAACCTCAGACTTATTTTTGTCACACCAATGACCATCAACTGTCTCTGTTTCACTCACTGGTTTGTTTGTTTTGTTCACTCACTGCAGTCTCACTCAGTAGCAGCTAAGAACCCTGAGGACAGGATGCAACCTTTCTTTTCACCACTGTCCCTGAGCATCTGGCACAGTGACTGGTACACTCTAGGTATTCAGTCAATGCTTGTGGCATGAGTGAATGGATACATAACACCAACCCGCCTGGGAACGGCTCTTAAGAAGAGTTTCCTGCAGGAGTTGATGCCTGATCCAAATTGTAAAGAGTAAGTAAGCAATTTGCCTGGAAAACAGAAGAAGGGAAATTCCAGGCAGAGGGTACAGCTGAAGTAAGAGCACAAAACATGGACAGTGTTTGTGGATGCAAGTGCGATGTTAATGTTGCCTAGAGCAAAGTGGTATGAGCCCCATGGGTGGGTAAGGCTGCAGCAAGACAACAACAGCAACCACAACAGTAGGTAAATTACGGCTTCCTCCTCATGCCTCCAACAAGCACTTTCTGTGAATTCCAAAGTGTTTCCCACATAAAACTAATGACACCATATTGTTATATTTTTAAACATCTCTGTGGTCTTGAAGGGCAGAAACTGATTCTTACCTTATGTTCCCAGCTCCCCATTTTATCATTGATGTAAATGGTAGCCAATTGAAAAAGAAGGGGATTAATTCACAGTATTTTTGGCTGTTTTTGGAACAAAGATAGATGATCGCTAGCACAAAAATAGAGTCAAAATGTATGCGGATGAAACCAGAGTGCTGGAAGAGAAAAAGGATCTATGACATCCCTTCCCCCTCACGAGGTCAGTATACCACCTATTCTGGTATCTCTTCTTCCCACAAAACAAGGGTAACAGAACTAAAGTTGATAAAAGTATCAAATCTAAAAAAAAAAAAAAAAGTATCAAATCTAGAACTGACTTAATTTGGAGCATCAGCAGATTCTTACATAAATGTGGTGCATGTAGTGAGAAGTTAAAAGACATTACTGTTAAGGAAACACCCTTATACTGAGTGGAGTGATAATAAGGAAAAAGCCTGAAACGGCCTTATTTTTCAAGAACAGTCAAAACAAATACGTGTAATTTAAAGCGGAGTCTTGAGGAGGAAGACAAAATGAAGCTTCATCTGTAATGTATGCCTGAAAAAACAAACACCTCACACATTTAAATGAGGGTTTTTTTTCTCCTTCCTTTGAACATAAAAAAATGCTAGCAGATGTGCTTGGTGTAAAACACTAAGAAGGAAAAAAATTATGTAAAAGCCCGCTAACCAGCAATAAATAGTTAATTTGTGTCTGTATGTGTCTGTGCATCCTTCCAGATAGTTTTAAACACACACACACACACACACACACACAAGGAATACACACAAGTAGTTTATAATGGGATTCATATTATACAGGTGGTTTGTAATCTGTTTTTCTACCTTAATGATTCATAGATACTTTTTATACCATTAATTTTAATAGTTATTTTAAAAGTTTGCATAGGCTGCAGTCCAGTGTTTGAATACTCCATGATGTATCTGTAGGTTAATCAACACATTTTTATTGACTCTTCCCTATGCCAGCAACTATTCCAGATAATCAAATGTACCAGGACATAAGAGAGTCCCTGTCGTGAAATCATTTACCCTTTAACTGGGAGAAGAGGGACAGAAAATAAACATATGGATAAATAGCATAAATTCAGGTACAGGTAAGTATCACGGAGAAGACAAAAGACAGTATGTGCTAGAGAGTGACTAAGGTTAACTCCATTTCGGATGATAAGGTAAACCAGTCTGAAAATAACCTCTTTTTATACCTCGATACACATTCATGGTTTTGAAAGGATACAGATTTTTTTCCTTGAGGCATGCATAGCCAAACTAGCAACAGAGTAAGGAAAACCCCTAGACACCAAATATAAAAAAGCCAGCAATTATTTCCAATAACACGAGCACTGAACCTCCCTGAGGCCATCTACAAATATGGCGTTTTAATGGCTTCACGAGGTAGAGGAGACAAAGATGGAGCACCTTTGCAAGGAAGAGCATGGGAACTGAGAAACCACACAACCTCAGGGCCCCTGAAGTGCTACCCACTCACTGAAAGGATGGGAGAGGAAACATTCCGCCTACCTTCTGAAGGAGGTGATGAAAGAATTTCTGTCTTGGCTTTAAATCCGGGAGGAGGCAAAAAAAAAGTGGTCCGTCTTGAGAATTCAGCAGCACAGCCCTGCCCTTGTGTGGATTTGAGGTTTAAATGTGCACCACCTGCGTGAGCTGGGAAATCCTAAACCGAGAAATTAACCCAGGATAGTCAGTACCCTGGGCACCTGGCCAAAACCAGAGAAAATCCTCTGCTGCATCTGATTTGAGGCCCTCCTGAATTCCAGCAGATTTAGGTTGCTCAAACAGCTCAAATATATTGAAAGACACACGAGAAACAAGCCACTATGAGTGTAAGATACGTGAAATTCAGGGGACATGTACAGCTGTAAAGGCTCTTAAAAGAAATGGAAAAACACTAGTAAGGATCTATGCATCCAACTTAAATGGTGGGGGGGCTGGGGGGAAGAAGGAAGAAAGAAATGAAATCAACTATGGAAACAAATAGAAAACAAAGACTGAACCAGAAAGAGGGTTTTTAAGGACTAATTAAATAGACAAACCCAAAAGAATGAGTAACAAAAAGAAGAGAAGATGGGACGCCTGGGTGGCTCAGTTGGTTGGACGACTGCCTTCGGCTCAGGTCATGATCCCAGAGACCCGGGATCGAGTCCCGCATCAGGCTCCCAGCTCCACGGGGAGTCTGCTTCTCCCTCTGACCTTCTCCTCGCTCATGCTCTCTCACTGCCTCTCTCTCAAATAAATAAGTAAAATCTTAAAAAAAAAAAAAGGTGCAAAGAAAAAATGAGAAGTGAAATGGCTATAATACAGATAGGTAGAAATGAAAACTATGTTAGTATCATGCTAGTCAATGTGTGTATCCCAATATATTTGAAAACTTAGGAAAATAAATTGTTGTCTTGGGGCGCCTGGGTGGCTCAGTTGGTTAAACCTCTGCCTTCAGCTCAGGTCATGATTCTGGAGTCCAGGGATCAAGCCCCAGTGGGCTTCCTGTTCAGGGTGGAGTCTGCTTCTCAGTCTGCCCCTCCCCCTGCTCCTGCGCTCCTGGGCTATAGCACATGCGTTCTCTCTCTCTCTCTCTCTCTTAAAGAAATACAATCTTTAAAAAAGTAAAATGAATAATTATCTTAAAATCCAAAACTGAAAACTGTAGGATAAGGACCTGAATTGATTAATGTTCATTCCAAAAACTGGATCAGTACTTAACAGTCTACCCCTCAAATAAACAATGCCCACGTGCCTGGGGGCACGAGGTGGCCCATCCGAGTGGAAAGCTGAGTAGGAAGGAGTGCGCTATGCAAAGATCTGGAGAAGAACATTCAGGTGTGAGGAATATCAAGTGCAAAGTTCTAAGGCAGTAAGAGAGAAAATCAAAGGGGAGAAATAAAATAAGAGGGATCATTACAGATACCTATAAATAGCTGTAATTTATTGAATTCTTCTCTCTGCCAGTGGCAGAGCTCAGAGCTTTATACACATGATTTCCAGTCCACCAACATTCCCATTTTATAGAAAAGGCAAGTGAGGCTCACTGAGATTACGTGTGTGGCCCACGGACACAGAGCTGGTGAGTCAGTGGCGGACCCCGCACTTGAAACCAATTGGAACACCTGAATTTTGAACTGTGCCTGCCGTGCCTAAGGAGGGAGGGTTCCAAACAAATGCTACCTTCAGTTCTGGCTCCACGCGTGGTCCCTGGGTCAGCATCACCTGGAATCTTGTTAGAAATGCAAATTCTCCAACTCTTGCCTCATCCCAGGTGTACTGAATCAGAAGGGGTTTATGGGGCGGAGGTGGTTTTCATGAGGCCTCCAGGTGATTCTTTTTTTTTTTTTTTTTTAGATTTTTTATTTTATTTATTTGACAGACAGAGATCACAAGTAGGCAGAGAGGCAGGCAGAGAGAGAGGAGGAAACAGGATTCCCGCTGAGCAGAGAGCCCGATGTGGGGCTTGATCCCAGGACCCTGGGATCATGACCTGAGCTGAAGGCAGTGGCTTAACCCACTGAGCCACACAGGTGCCCCCCTCCAGGTGATTCTGAAGCCCTGCTCTTGAGCAACTAAAAAGGTAGATGGATGGTTGTAATAAAAACCATAAGGATTTCAGAGACAGAGAGCTGGGTCCCAGTTCTGCCGTTTCCCAGTACGTGAACTACATATGTCACTTAAAATTTCTTAGCGTCAGCTCTCTTACCTGTTAAATGGAGATAATGATAGCACCCACCTTTGGGTATCTGTGAGGATCAAATGAGGTCATGTCAATATTGGTGCCTGGCACATAGAAAGTGTTCAATAAATGTTTGCTATCATGACCGGAGTCTGTATTTCCCCATAACCTTCCCACTCTGTACGTTCACAGTCCCCAGAGAGGAGGAGGTGTAAAGATGGAAAAGTCTGAAGCCCAGGAAAGAAGTAGGGGGCAAGGTCCCAGTCAAAGATCACAGGAGCCACACTGGAGAGGTGGCCACGGCCAAAGACAGAGGTAGGGCTCCTGCGCTATTTCTCCAGGAGAGCCTGGCTGGCTCCTGGTGCCTGGTCTGATGTGGAGAAGCTCAAAGCAAGGAGTCACAGGTGATCCTGGGCCTTACGTTTGGCGGAAGGGGAGACAGGGATTCCAGCAGGAAAGTGAATTCAGGAGAAAGAACAGGTTTGGGGTTTTTTTTGTAAAGTGGTACAGAAGGGCATTCTAGCCTAAAAGTGTGTGTGCATGAGAGAGAACGAAAGATTGAGAGAAAGAGACTAGAACTCGAATGTCAGTGTGACAGCCAGGGCTCTTCGTTCTTTGTAATTAGAATTGCTGTTTCCTCCCTGTGAGTACCCGGGTGACAGAGCCGAGCAGTACTTGCCAGCCAGCAGGCCCTGCTGGAAACGCCACATTCCGTTGATACCCCACAATCACGGTCCGTGCTAATGACACGAAGAAATGTCATTCAGGAGACAGAGTATGTGGGAAGGGAATGAAGCCATCACTAATGAATAAGCTAATGGAACCCGATGAGCAGTGAAAATCAATGAGGCAAAAACTGCTTGCCTCAAAAAAATGAGCGAGGTAAGGATGGACCGGGGCCAGACCGCAGTTTATCTCAAGTCCTCACCACAGACTCTGCCACCAGCGAGATGCAGCTCACGCTGATGGCACACCCTCCTTGGCACGGTCGTGGGTCACGGTCACCAGTTCATTCTGTTCTGTAATGCTAATAGCACATCTCTGCAGGGCCATGTCCGGGGCAAGACTCCGGGGATGAAGTCAGAAAAAAGATCTGGTCCCTTCCCCCCGGGGAGCCATCCCTTCCTATCCCAAAGATGAATTCCAGCTTGTTTAGCCGATCAAATCTAAGTTAGACTCTGTGTGTCTCCTCTTCCGTATCTTCTCCTCCTTCCTCTAATTAAAATAAAATGAGATGAAATCAGAGGAGACAAACCCTAAGAGACTCTGAACTCTAGGAAACAAACCAATGTTTGTTTGGTGGGTGTGGATGGGGTATCTGGGTGACGGGCAATAAGGAGGGCACTTGATGGAACGAGCACGGGGTGTTGTACACAACAGATGAATCACTAAACTCTACCTCTGGAACTATTAATACACTAAATGCTAATTAATTGACTTACTTATAACCATCATCAGAGCATCATGATCAGTATTATTTTATCACTCAAAATCACCCACAAACTACCTCTTACTCTCTTCCACTACTTTTAAATGCCTATCTTGCAAAATCATAGTCACTGTGCCCAATTAAGGGACTTTTTCTGTTATTCCTATCGGTCATCCAGATAGCACAGGTTGTGTCCGGGACACTTGCCATCACTTTCTCTGATACTGGCACACACATGACATCTGGAGCTCAAGCCATCTTGAGCATGACTCTCAGGCTTCCAGGGGTCAGGCTTCATACCAGGCTTGTGAGTGCCTTACCAGGTGCGTAGGCCTGTAGGAATGAGGACATTGGTGAAGACTGGCATCTCCCACCCTATCTTCCCACCAAGGGAAGCCCTTCACAGATAGACCCAAAACTCGTGACCGCAGATGGACCTCCCTTTAGACACGATCTAAAGGATTCTGAGTTAACAGGATTAACCTAGCTGGCTCAAGTCTTAAATTGTGCCAAATGGGACAAGCAGTGGGTGTGAAGCCTTCTGTCCTTTCCCCTGGCCCTGCCTCCTGGGGTAAGTCACTGCATTTACCTGGGCCATGGTCTATTAAACATGGCCACTTTGAAAGCCAGTCATGGTACTACAGGGTTTAGGCTTCTCCATAACTTCATTACTCATTAACTGCTTTAAGTGAAGAGGGCATGAACTCACACTTTATACTTTCAGGAAGGCATTTTCCCAAGCAAGGCCATATTCGGCATCACGATCTAATTTGCTTGTCTGCCTCTGAAGGCTCTAGGCAAGCCGCACAAGGCTCTCCTTCCTTTGCTTAACAGAAGCAGCATATCAAAGTTCTTTGGCTGCTAAGAGGTAGCCTGCGATATCGAAGCCAAGCAGCTCTCACATTGGCTTCGTTGTGTTCTTCTGCCACCCCAGGTCCCCTGACTCATGACCGTCTACTCAGACATCTGGCACCTTCTTTGTTACCATTCATGCCTCCTGGTTTGAAGTCCATCCCTTCGTTTGACCACTCGTGTCCACATACACCTGGACCTCCGTGGGCCTGCCTGGATTTCTGACTTCCTTCTTTGACTCAACCATTGACTTAATGGTCTTTGGCTCTCGGCAGCTCCTCACACCTGACCCACACCCTGGGAGCCTGCACCCATTCTCCAACACTTGGTTATCTCAGGCTGCCTACTCTGCCCTGTGTTTATGACTCATGATCTCCCACTGTCCAGATAACACCATGCAGATAGGATTATAGGAAATGGTACTTGACTGGCCTGAAAGAGGTTGTTTACTCAGTTGGGTGCTGAAGAGGAGAGAATGTCAATGATCATTACTAAAACTGTGTTCATTCCTTGCTATTGGCTGTGTTGTAAAAACCCTGCTGGGAGAGAGGAAAGGAAAGGGTCTGAACTTGCTCTGCTTTCTGATTAAGAACTTGCTTAAAGGAACTTGCTCTAGCTGAGACCTATGAGTATGGTCTAGCAGCTGCTGCCTTTATTATATGTGGGGACTTGAGCCGCACAAAATGAACCCAAACTGCACACTATAAGCAAGGGATATTATTTCTGTCATTTTGGGCTGCCAACAAAATGCCAAGAAAATTACAAAGTAATAGCTACCACTGTGAAAGAGAATGAGAAAGAAAATAAACTTTTTATGCCTAAGGAAAAGCTTTCCATTACCTCTACTTTCACAGGGCTGTACAAGAACCTTCCATGGGTCCTGGCACCAAACATGCCATCAATAATCATTTGCACACACTAGGGATCCAAATGTGTTCTGGTTCTGGACTCTGCATCCTTTACCTTGAAAGGAACAGAGAAAGCGTTTTAATCAGATTTATTTTATACACAACAATTGCCTCTTTTGTCAGCAAGAAAGAAATCCAGTTAAATGGATATTCTTATAAAGAGCAGCATAAGCATTTTTAAAATTAAATCATACCTTATAAGACTTGGCTTGTCCTCCCCTTTCCCACTTCCCCCCAGATTTCCCACACAAACCTGGCAATGACCTGCTGTCTCATTGCTGGAAGTATTGGCAGGAACCTACAGAGAAAGAGAAAAGCTGTTGTCTGGTGAAGGTCTAAACATACATTTGATCCCCGTTGAAAATTTTAAAAAAGAAAAGGCCTCAGGTGGTAGTGCAATATTTAACATGTCTCTGGCTTTTCCTACTTTCCTTCAGCATTGAAATCTGTAGGGTTCACACAGGGCATTGATACCTGAGAAACAATTTTAGTAATAACATATGTCTCCATGCCATGCCACTATGTTACATTCATTTTAGATTTGGTATCACAAACCAAGTGTGGGAGTTCAGTGAAGTGGGTAGGTTTCTATCAGAAGCAAAGTAGTACCCATTCTGTAGGGTATCTGGTAGGTCATCCTTATGTAACTCAGATAAAACTCTAATTATGCTTCTGGTTTATCTTTAAAATGTCAACCTCTCTTTCTTATAATCACTTTCTAGGAAGACAGTAGGGAGAAAAACTGAAGATGAGATTGAACAAATCCCTTGTTTTTAAAGGAAAACGGGATGGCCTGATAGTTTTCATCTATCCATAACGATTCTCAGTTCAACTATGAAATATAAATTTAAGTTGTCTGAAATGTGCATGTTGGTTCCAAATTCCCACCTGCTTAACTGAGAAGGCCAGTCTAACAGAGTGGAATTCATGGAATTCTAGGAATTCATGAGGATACGCTCATGTGTGCTTAAATCAGACTTCACCATTTCTTCCAGATGCTGGCCAGCCAAACCAGTGTGCTGGAGTCTCTGAAGTTAAAACTTTATTCTCAAACTTTATTCTTACTGTGACAGATGCTTCCACAGAGCTGCAAATCAGTGGTGTCTGATGTGGTGAAACTGGAAGAGGGTGGCTCTGCCCCAGCGCTGGAGATCTTGCCACTGCTCTTGCAATGTGTGATGGCGACACTCACCAAGTTTAGCTTGGTGCTGGGATAGGGTCCCCAGGAGGGATGTTTGGATCCCAATATGCCATGGTATTTAATGCTCCAAGTCTTCAGGGGTACACCTACCTTTCTTTCAGGTGAGCAAACCCAACACGTGTGTCTGGGTCAAAATGACTTACGGTGTCCTTTATTTATTTATTTTTTTAAAAGATTTTATTTATTTATTTGACAGAGAGAGATCACAGGTAGACAGAGAGGCAGGCAGAGAGAGGAGGAGGAAGCAGACTCCGCACTGAGCAGAGAGCCCGATGCGGGACTCCATCCCAGGACCCCAAATCATGGGCCTGAGCTGAAGGCAGAGGCTTAACCCACTGAGCCACCCAGGCGCCCCTATGATGTCCTTTAACATTAACCTGGAACCTTCCTTCTTCTGCAGTGCTCAGGTTTATTTCCGGTTTGGGTTCACTTTTTAAAATTTTCTTCCCAGGCACTTGGGTGGCTCACTAGGTTAAGCATCTGCCTTTGGCTCAGGTGATGGTCCCCGAGTCCTGGGATCAAGTCCTGCATTAGGCTCCCTGCTGGGTGGGGTAACTGCTTCTCCCTCTCCTGCTTCTACCCATTCCCACTACTCATGTTCTCTCTCTCTCTCACTCTCTCTTTCTCAAATAAATAAAATTTTCTTCTCTTGGTGGGCCTACCTTCATCTTTTTAACACACCTGATGCCTGAATCGCAACAACGAACAGGCTTCAATTCCAGGATGCTCCTCAGGCCCAGTGTAAACCAACGGATTAAAACAGAGCTGTGTGAGATGGGTGTTGCCTTCCTCTACTTACCAGAACTAGGCAAGCCTGGCTCTAGCCTAGACAAGACCCCTGTTACTATTCTCAAACCACTACAGCTCGCACTTTGTTTCCTCAACACAGTGAGCTCCTTTCTCCTTCTGGGACTTTGCCCCTCCTTTCCCTGATCTGGGGACTCCTGTCCTGTTGATGGCTCCTTTGTGGAGTCACAGAACTGTCACCTCCCCAGAGAGGCATTTTCTCGGTCACTATTACCTTGCCATTTGTTTTCTCCATAGCACTTCCCCAAACTGTGCTTTTCTTGTTGACCTACTTGATTTGTGGAAGAGCCACAAGAGCAGCGTCCTTGCCTGCTTCCCTGCAGTATCCCTATGCCAGGCGTTGTGAGAGGCAGAATAATCAACAGTAACACTTAACACTGGTGGCACACCTGCTAATCGCCAGGTGCTGTGCTGAGAGCTTTTCCATGTACTAACTCATCTTTTTTTTTTTTTTTTAAGATTTTATTTATTTATTTGACAGAGAAAGAGAGATCACCACTAGGCAGAGAGGCAGGCAGAGACAGAGGTGGAAGCAGGTTCCCTGTTGAGCAGAGAGCCAGAGCAGGGCTCGATCCGAGGACCCGAGGACCATGACCTGAGCCAAAGGCAGAGGCTTAACCCACTGAGCCACCCAGGCGCCCCATGTACTAACTCATCTAATCTTAACTCCAAGCCCAGGTAGTTGAGTATTTTGAGGCACTCCATTTTTGTAATAGGGGGTATTGAGGTTAGATAAGAGCTGTGTCTTGTCCAAGGCACAGAGCTAATGGGTGTTGGTGTGGAGACACAAACCTGGCAATCGGATCCAGAGTTCAGGCACTGAACTACGATGCAATAGGGCCTCCTAAATTTCTCTATTTTTTGGTCATTTTGTCCCGTTCCAGGGATAAGGCAAAAGAATACTATCGTCTGCTCATGCTCACACAGAGAATGCTGCCACTTTGGGATACACTCAGAGGGTGTGTCTATAGGACCCTGGTTCTGGTGGAAAACAGACAGGCGCAGCTAAATCCCTCTGGGGTACTAGCCCTGCCAGATAGTAAAACTTAATATCATTATACATATACAGCTATGACAATAACCCCCAAAGAGGTGTAGAAGAATGGATCTGAATAGGGAAGAGAAAATAGATCCAAGTACTCATGGAAACTTAATATAGGGCCAAGATGACATTTTACTTCATGCAAAAGTCACATTTACTTAATGAATACTGCTGAAATACCTAGAAGGGAAAAAATGGGATAACTACAATATACCACATATAAAAATCGGACAGATCATGTATCTAAATTTTAAAAATAAAACAATACAGGGCCCCTGTGTCACTCAGTTAGTTAAGCATCTGACTCTTGATCTCAGCTCAGGTCTCAATCTCAGGGTCGTGAGTTCAAGGTCCACACTGGGCTCCATGCTGGGCATGGGGCCTACTTAAAAATAAATAATAAATAAGTAAATGCAAATAAAACGATAAAAATATGACCAGAAAATTTGGGAGATTATGCTTGTATAGTCATGAGTTGGAAACAAGTTTGGAAGAAGTAAAAAGGCTGATTCATTAAGAGAAGCACTTATCTGGATTAAAATTTTTAGATATACTATGGGAAAAGATACAAGGAAATTTTAAAATATACTGGAAAATGTCTTTGTTACACAATTATCGTAATTTGACAGAGAAAGAGAGATCACCAGTAGGTATTACCAGTAGATATTATTTCTGAAATAATATCTTTAGTTCCCTATTATACCAAAAAAGTCTCCTAAAACTAAGACCAACACTCTAGAGATATGAAGGACAGGGGGTCCATGCAGAAGGAAATGTACCTAACTGACAGGTTCTGACCTTGTTAGGAATCAGGAAGATGCCAGTTAAAGAAGTGAAACCCCATTTCCCACCTGCCACATGACCAAAACATTTCAGGGCTGCTGAAGATCAGCAAAAATGGTGATGTTCCTCCATTGTTGGTAGGAAACTTGGTTAGGCTCTATTGGGTGGTCACAAAGATATCCAGGCCTTTGTTGGAGGGACGAGCATGAGGAAAGGGCTCACATGAGGAGAGAAGATGAGACAAGATTGTTATGCCCCAAAAATGGGTCCGTGATTAAAGAAGCGAGATTGATATAAAGCAAAGGTCAAGCAAAGCTTTATTTCACACCAAGCATCAAGAATCTAACCGAACGTTCAAGAATCTAACCGAACATTCGGGGATGCACCTCTTACAAGAGAGGGCGACCCTTCCCTGTTTCACAGACTAGCTTTTAAGGGCAAAGGCCATGCGGTCGGGCCTGGCCACACACAGGTGGCCAGTGAGATTGTAACACACACAGGAAACTCCACAATGATGCTAGGTGACCAACTGAATTACAATTTACCCTAGTAGACACTTGAACCAGCCTATCACCTTGGTCAGAATTGGTGCCCAAAAGGTGCCCAAAGGGCGGGGCCCATACTCCTTGGTAACTAGGGAGACAGTATGCATCCCCCCCCACTGATCAGATGTCTCCACCTGGCCTGACCCACCCTTGTATTTGAGCTTTGTTACCTGAGGCTGGTTTCCAGGACTTGTTTTAAGTAAATCCCCTGGGGGAAAGGGAGCAGGGACAGTTTAAGGGTTAAACAAGGTTATTGTTTAACCTCAATGGAAGCTTCTGGCTAAAATATAAGAATATAAAATAGGTCCTTACAAAGATAGCTAGTAAGCAGATGGAAATATCTTGAAGGTAGAAACGTGATGGATCCAAGGCTCACTCAGGCAAAGCATACAGGCAGAGAACAGAAGAAGCTAAAGATGGATCCATGAGAGTCATGAGCCAATAATGGACTCAAAGAAGAATAACCAGTCAAGGAGACTGGCCCATATAATTAATGTTCACCCATTTGGGGGGTCATTTTAATTGATTCTCACACTTACGACTTGTAGAGTTATGGCAAGTAAACTTATCCTGGGAGCTTATCTTCTTCTGTTCCCACCTTGCCCCTTCTGCCCCTTCATGAGCCCGAATGCCTTCATTTGTTCAACCTTAGAACCAGAATGCTAAAGTCACTGGCTGCCTTCACCTCCTGGCTCGGCCACTTACTAGATAGCATGCAACCTGGGGAAATTTACTAAACTTCTGTCTTTTACAGGATTATTATGAAAAGTAAATGGGTTAATACCTATAAACCACTTAGTACATCCAATAACTATTAGCTAGTGTTGTTAGTATTAGCAAGTCTTCATGCTACTAATTTTCAAATACTAACTCATTATATACAACTTTATATACTTTATATAATTTCACAAAAGCCCTTTGAGTTTGGTACTGTTAGGATTCCCTTTTACAGATGAGGAAGATGGAGCTTAGAAGGAGTTTAAGAACCTGGCCACACATCAAGCACTTAGTACAAGGTCTGCGGTCAGGTCCCATTAGTGGACCACTCAGGCCAAGCTTTCGGCTTTCCGTTATTCTGCTTCTCCTCACCTTCTTCTAAGGACGGCCATGTTAGCATATACCAAGGTCATGACATATCGTTGATAGAGTTGTAATTAATCAGGTTGATGTGTCTAATTGTGGCATGAAGTTCATGGTACCACTTTTTTTTTCTTCTTTTTCACAAGGGACCTCTGTAGGGGCGCCTGGGTGGCTCACTGGGTTAAGCGTCTGAATCTTCATTTTGGCTCAGGTCATGATCTCAGGGTCCTGGCATGGAGCCCAGCATCAGGCTCCATGCTCAGCAGGAAGTCTGCTTGAGGACTCTCTTCCTCTCCCGTTGCCCTTCCCCCACTCTCCAAAATAAATAAATAAATCTTAAAAAAAATAAAGTTATCTCTATATTCATTTTGCCTGTAAAGAAAACCTGTGTACTATTTTCCCCTCTGTGTCACATGACATCTTACTTTGGGGGAGAATGTCCCAGGTCATCAAAGGCATTAAAAGATATTTCAGCCCTAGCCTTTAAGACCTGTGGGCACACATTCTCTCCAGAATTAATCCCTGGTAGGAGGAAGATGGTCCTGCGTATGCTCTCTTGCCCATCCTCCCATGCACAGATTTCCAGGGGCTTTATTGCTCCATATGAGGAAACCTTATTTCTCTTCTCTGGGGGATGTCTTTTCTGATATGAAAAATAATTCAGTTTCCTCATTTTAAGTACATGTATTCTATGCATGCTGCAGTCTCTCAGTGCCTACTTGCCACACTGACACCATCTCCCATTTAATGCCTCTGTCTTCCCCCCAACGGGACAGGGCAGCAGCCTGGCCAGGCTTTAAAGGGGCTGGCAAGAGATGGGTTGTGTTCTTCTCCCCTTTCCCCAGCAAAGGCAAGCAGTTCCTCCCATGCCGTCTCCCTGGGGACACGCTGCAGTCTGGAGCTGCCCTGGTTACTTGGTCTGGGCTCGTGTACAGCACTAATTCAATTTACAATGCAGTTACATAACTGTTCCCAATCTCCAGTTGACCTTGATGTCAAGCAGCGGTCAAGTTGTACCAACACAGAGAAAGGAGGAGGAATCTCTGGTCAGCCCTTGAGAACATTTTAGCTGGGGTTCTGGAATGGAATGTGGCACAGAAAGGCCAAACCAGACCAGTAAATTCTTTGAAGGGGTGAAAAGCAAGGGTTGTGGATTTCTGGAAGATGGATGCTGTTGGATTTCCGGAAGATGGATGCTATTGACTTTCAGGGCAATCCTTTGTCACTCAGGATTCTAGTAAGCATCCTCTGACCAAAGATAGGGGGCTGTCTTCTTTCCCACAAATTGCTGAAAGTAAATGAGCCTTTTGGCCTCATGGGAAGTGCTCCTAGGAGTGTCCTCAGCTTAGAAACCTCTCAAGGGCAGACTTTCCGTGCATTCTTTTAAGCCAGGGAGTCCTGGTTCTACTCAGTTCTAAATAGTGACAAGAATAGCTTCTGGTCTTAATAAAGCTAGAAAACCAGGGGTTTCAACATGAGAGCAAAAATGCAAAGTAAAGCCTGAGCAAATTAGTCAAAATTTCAGAAATTCAATAGTATAAAAGCTCTCTGAGAGCAGTGATTATGTTTATTTTGTTCTCTGTTGTTTCCTTACACCACAGAGATCATCTGGCACAGAGCACGTGCCAAGAGAATATTTGTTGAACGATGCGTAACATGATGGATAGCATCATTTATGGATAGTGACAATTGATCTTCTAGTAAATTTGCCCAAGGCTATAATACCAAAATTTTCCAGAACTCTCTTTTACATATTTATTTATATGCATATCGGTGTGACTATAATGTCAGATAAATATTATACAAAGTTATTATATATATATGTTGTAACTTGATATATCTATGTCAGGATTCATGACCATTAACTGGTGTCTCACCCATGATCAGCACATCACTGGACTGTGCCTAGACTGGAAAGTTCTGCCTGAAACACACACTCATCCGCCTGTCCCCATGGACAGGTCTGGCTTCACTGGTGTGGGACTCATGCACACACATAGGGCCTTTTAGTAAGAAGGCCTCGGGCTTAGTTTAGTGCTCTGCTATCACTACCCTGAAATTCTTGGTGATAATTTTTGAACAGGAAGACCCCACTTTCATTTTGCACTGGGCTTCACAAATTACATAACTGATCCTGCCCAAGTATCCAGAGATCTCGCATCGTGATCTAGCAGGTAATGTCACCTACATGGGTTAACAGCCCGTGGTGAGAAAAATAGCTGCTTAGTGAGCGAGCCAACCACGAGGATAATATACACATCCAGGAAAGCAAAGTCTACTTTTTTTTTTTTTAAAGATTTTATTTATTTATTTGAGAGAGAGGCAGTGAGAGAGCATGAGCGAGGAGAAGGTCAGAGGGAGAAGCAGACTCCCCGTGGAGCTGGGAGCCTGATGCGGGACTCGATCCCGGGTCTCCGGGATCATGACCTGAGCCGAAGGCAGTCGTCCAACCAACTGAGCCACCGAGGCGTCCCGGCATAGTCTACTATTTACAAATCATTGAGAGATACTAAGTGATTCGTTAACCTCACTAATGACGAATGCGTGATCCATGCATGATTTGTAAAATGTAAGCAGGGATATAATTTATAAATTCACTGGTGGTTCTTCTCCGCTATAAACCATGTATTTCTGTTCCAGCTGTCTATAGTTACCTAAGTTCTACCAATCTTTTCTGGGCCTATAAATATTCTTAAATCATCTATACTGCCTACCTAAATACTTTCTTGTAACACAAACCTGTCGACTGCTAACTATCTCTATTGCTTTGTCTATATCACATTTTAGAACTTGATCAAAATCAATTTGGGACTTTAATGTAGGCTGCCTTGTGCTTTTATTTTTTATTTTAATTTCTTAAAATATATGTATTTTAAGATTTTATTTATCGATTTTACAGAGAGAAAGAGAGAGTGCATGCACAAGCAGGGGGAGTGGCAGGCGGAGGGAAAAGCAGGCTCCCCACTGAACAAGGAGCCTGATGCGGGACTCTATCCCAGGACCCAGGACTTGAACCTAAGGCAGACACTTATCCGACTGAGCCACCCAGTCATCCCTATCTGGTGCTTTGAAAACAAGTATTTTCATATCAAACTATGTCCATAATCTTGCTTCCCAGGAAGCATAAGATAGGGCAACATAAGTAACGTGAATTTTTTTAAAGTACATAGCTTGGGACTAGGCTCATAGAGCCACTGAGTAAACACCTAATGAATCTAAATAAACTAACTAGCAATTACTAATTTCTTGGGTACCATACACTAAAACATGTATAAAAACCTTTCACATATCTTTTTAAAGTAGAAGTTAAGCCTTCTAAAGAGTGGTTTTGCCTCAAAAAAATTGCTTAAGTTGCCATGATATTAGATAGTAGCCTACACACGCTTAAAATGAGTTCAAACCTCTCCATATTTCCAAACTAGTGAGCTGAGAAAGATTTCAAGAGATGTCAAGCTTCTGAAACAAATGGCGATGGTCTTTAGGTCGATTTAATTTTCCAGAGGTCTTCCAATCTCAAAGCACACCAACTGCTCAGACCTTGTGTTGCTGAGCCACTTACCATCCACTTGCATCTCAGAAAGTTTCCCATGTTTATAATTACAAAGGCTATTTTACGATGGCTTGAAAACTTATTTATTTATTAACATGTCATGCCCCTCAGCACATTGGCTGATCAGAGCAGGCTGATTCTCAAGCACATCTTGATGCAAAGCAATGAAATTGTTGCTATAAGTCGAGCTGGGGCTGGATCCTCACACCTAGAGAGTTCTTAATTGCTTTACTCTCTAGATGGGCATTTTCTGAAGTCTATTTATTTTGCAGTGGAGAAAAAAGTCTTAAACCTTTGCTTTCACTTCACCCTGAGAATAAGAAATAGGCAGATGGAAAATAACGAGTTTCTTCAATGCTGTCTTGGCTGGGAGAAATATTCTTTTTAGACTCCACATTTTTTCTCCATATTCCAGCAACACCAAAATCCTGTTTTTCATTAGTTTGATTCTCATTAGCTACACTTTGGTCCTCACAGGGTAGAGTGGATCACAGATAGGGGTGCCATCATATTATGGTGCCCAGAGAGCAAACATATTCTCAAACTGTGACACTGAGAGAGAAGTGAATATTTAAACTCACGCCCCCACATACCTCCCAGGGAAAGAAGTCCTCCTCTTTTCTAGAGAGGCTCAAGCCTTCTGTGTCTTCATTAAAAAACAACAACCAAAACCTCTCAAAACACTAAAAGAATGCAATGAAATGATGACTTAGCACCTATAAATGGGTTAAGTTAAACAATCCTTGAAGGGAATCAACCTGGAGTGTTTAAATAGCTATTAATTTACTCATGAAAAAAGGTAAGTCTATACGTCCAGACCTAACACACTGAAAAGATCAGGCCTACATGGAAACGGGGAGATACGTGAAACATACCTACAGCTCCCATCATTTTCTGAAAGGTCTGCTTTTCAGAAAAATCATTGCTTTGGGGAAAAATTCAATCTATCTTTTGCATAAGGCAGATGACTCTCTTAGTTTCAAGGTCTCCCAATTCAGTCAGCACAGGTATTTTCTCTCATGTCCTCCAAATTTGCCTGATTTTAAAAAGTTTCTTTATAAATGTTCATCTAAAACATTTATATCTAAAATGTTCATTCAAAACACACATACTTTCAAGAAATCTACATACCATACAATAATGAACGATTACAGTCAACTCTTTAACAACACAGGTTTGAGCCGTGCAGATCTATTTACATGTGGATTTTTTTCATCAATACACTGCACTTCTGTAAATGTATTTTCCCTTCTGATTCTTAATAACGTTTACTTTTCTCTACCTCGCTTTATTTGAAGAATATAGTATATAATACACATAACATTTAAAATATGTGTTAATGGACTCTTAACATTATTAAAAGTGCTTCCAAAGGTCAACAGCAGTCTATTAGTAGTTAATTTTGGGGAAGTCAAAAGTTTTGGCTGAATGGTGGGTGGGAGTCCATGCCCCTAATCCCTGCATTGTTCAAGAGTCAACCGTATTTGATTAGGTACTCATTCGAAAAAGAAAGGGGAAAAATAAGTGAGGAACTTGAAGGGATTGATTAATGTAGGTGACCCTCTAGGATGCTGGGACTAAGTGATCCTCATACCTGAAACCTGGGATGACACACCCCTCCTTTCAAGGAAGTTAGAAAACCTAAAGGCAGTTAGTTGGGAAGGGTGGCACAGAAAAGCAACCCAGTGGGCTTGACAGAGTGAGGAGTGGGACAAACCAGCACGCAACCCTGACTTCCTGCTGATCAATTTCTAACCAACTATTGGGAAAAGTTGCTAACTCATCCTGTGAACTAAGTTTTCAGACGCTCATGCCATCATGGATAAATACAAAGTTGACACCAACATTCCAAGATTTGGAGAAATTAAATGGATTCTTAATGACCTTAAATGAGAATTCATGAAATTCTCAGGAAACAGTTTTAATTCATTTTAATTAAAAGAGGATCTAATCACATATTATATGGGGTAAAGTGGAGGAGTCAAGACAGTGTCCAAAAGTCAAACCAAAATAGGTTATGACATTAAATAGGATGAAAATTACTAGCCAAGTATATATCCACTAATATTATATTCATAACCTTCATCTATGATTATAATTCTTTTTTTTAAAGATTTTATTTATTTGTCAGAGAGTGGGATCACAAGTAGGCAGAGAGGCAGGCAGAGAGAGAGAGAGAAAGAGAGGAGGAGGCAGGCTCCCTGCCAAGCAGAGAGCCCAATGCGGGGCTCGATCCCAGGACCCTGAGATCATGACCTGAGCCGAAGGCAGAAGCTTTAACCCACTGAGCCACCCAGGTGCCCCTATGATTATAATTCTAATGGATTACCTGGCCCTATGGAAGCCTGGGCAGTCAGCTTTGGTCCAACCTGGCCTGCATCCCAAGAGAGCCCGGGCAAGCTAGGGCTAGTCCAAAATGGAAACCAAAGTTAGATTTGCATAGCAATTGAAAATATCTATAGATCTAAGTGAATATCTATTTATGTTCCTATCACATATTCACTATTATAAAAGAATGAACTCGGGAACGCCTGATGGAAAAGATGCATAAGGCAAAGTATGTAGAAAGGGGTGTGGAGCTTCCATGCCCTCCCTGAGTGCCCCACTCTCCCAGCACCTCCACATGTTCACCAACCCACAAGCTCTCCTAACCCCATCCTTCTGGGTTTTTATGAAAGCTTCATTACATAGGCATGGGTGGTTAAATTGCTGGCTATTATTTGTGGGTTTTTTTAAAGATTTTATTTATTTATTGGACAGACAGAGATCACAAGTAGGCAGAGAGGCAGGCGGAGAGAGAGGAGGAAGCAGGCTCCCTGCCGAGCAGAGAGCCTGATGCGGGGCTCGATCCCAGGACTCTGGGATCATGACCTGAGCAGAAGGCAGAGGGTTAACCCACTGAGCCACCCAGGCGCCCGCTGGCCATTATTTGATTGAGTCAACCTTCAACCTCTCTCATCTCCCTAGAGGTTGAGGGGTGGGCTTTAAAGTTCCCCCAGCAATCAGCGCCATCCTTGGGGGCTTTCCAAGTTACTTCTCTAATACAAACTCAAATGTGGTGGAAAGGGGCTTGTGATGAGTAATAAGACATTCCTTTCACCTTTATTCCCTGTAGCTCTTTCAGGCATCAAGAACAAGAAACCAAATATTATAACAAAAGATGCTCCCATTGCTCTTCCTAAAAATTTCTTTCCAGTTTTATTGAAATATCATTGACATACAACATTGTACTAGTTTAAGGTGCACAACACAATGATTCAAATATACACACCCACATATATAGTGTGTAGGGAAGTGATTACTATGAGTTTTGTTGACATCCATCTCATCATATAGTTACAAACTTCTCTGTGATGGGAATTTTTAAGATTTACTCTCCTGCCAACTTTCAAAGATGCACTACAGTATTGTTATTGCTTAGGCAGGCCCAAGGGTTTTAGGAGCTCTGTACCAGAAATAGGATGAAGACCAAATTTATAGTTTTTATTATAAATTATTATACCACAATTTATATTATATTATACTATATATGTAATCCCATTTTAGAGAAAAGGCTAGATCTGTTATTGATGCTAAAGAAAATATTTTACGTCGAAAAGATATGAAACACCACATGGCAGTTTACTATACTTGCAGAAATATTTGTACAACTGACTTGGGCTGATAAGTTGAAAGCAACCCAGGGATAATGTCAGAGTGGATGTCTAACACCTTCAGGGTGTCTAATGAGCTCTGCCTGAGTTGGGCAGGGAACTTCAAATGAGCAACCGTGACAAGTCTGGTTACAGAAGTGAGGGGAAGAAGGCATAGGAGTCACAGGATGGTCTCTGAAGGTCAGGATGAAGAGAACACACCTGTACAATGTTGAGACAATCCTCTCCCTTCTCTATGGTATTTTTCACATTTGGGGATTATTTCACAGGTTAATTTTTTTAAAAGATTTTATTTATTTATTTGTCAGAAAGAGGGCTCAAGCAAGGGGGGTGGCAGGGAGAGGGAGAAGCAGGTTACCCATCGAGCAGGGAGCCAGATGCAGGGCTCAATCCCAGGGCCCTGCAACATGACTTGAGCAGAAGGCAGACACTTAACCAACTGAACCACCCAGGTGTCCCTCACAGATTAATTTTAAAATTCTTTCCTGTTGAGACCTATGTGACAAATATCTGCGTATTTTGAACTACCTCACTTTTAAGGAAAATGGAATACTTTACAGAGCTCTTAAGGGTAATTTCACCCTTAAGCTAGAATAAGGAAACTGTGTTTTATGATAAGAAAAAGGGGGGGGGTTGGGAGGAAGGAGCATCTGCAACCCACATCTTACACCAAGGCAAATTATTTAACTTAATGGTGTTGAATGAAAGAAAAAAGAGCTTGGAAGGAAGTCTTTAAAAGTAGTAAAGCTATTTACAAAGAAAACCAAATAATGAAAAATTGACCAAATTACACGCAGTAACTCTGTGCTTAGTAGCTAGTTAATCATGGTATCAACGCAGGTCTATCTAGCACCCAGTGTTTTGAGGGATAAATAACAGACAAATAGAATATTGGAGAAAAGAGGATTTCTGAGGGCTTTTATTTTTCTTTTCATTTTTGTAACAAAGAAAGAGCTTAATTGAGTTCATACAGCCAGGCAATATATTTAAGTATTTAGTACGTTAAGGCTATGTTAAATATCAGAGCAGGTTTTCTGAAGCAAAGGTATTGGTATTTAAATAAAAATTTAAAGAGGATCACAGGCCAGCAGTGGAAATTAGGGCTTTTTCTTAACCCAGCTATTAGTGCAGAATAGGTTAGGACAATCATCAGACCCAAAGGCACTGCTGAATTTCTACTAGGTGTCAATGGCATGTCACAAAGGACCTGTTGGTGGATTGTGGGTAAAATGAATGAACCTGCAGAGATACACAGAGTGATACTTGAATCTTCTGAGTCAATCTGCAAAAGCCACCCTCCTTGTGCATGGGAATTTTTCTTTTTCTTTTTTTATAATTTTTAAAATTATGTCAATCACCATACAGTACATCATTAGTTGTTTTTTTAAAAAATATTTTTATTTATTTATTTGACAGACAGAGATCATAGGTAGGCAGAGAGGCACGCAGAGAGAGGGGGAAGCAGGCTCCCTGCTGAGCAGAGAGCCCTATGCCAGGCTTGATCCCAGGACCCCGAGATCATGACCTGAGCCGAAGGCAGAGGCTTTAACCCACTGAGCCACCTAGGTACCCACATCATTAGTTTTTGATGTAGTGTTCCATGAATCATTGTTTGTATACAACACCCAGTGCTCCATGCAATATGTGCCCTCCTCAATACCCATCACCAGGCTCACCCATCCCCCCCAACACCCCTCTCTTCTGAAACCCTCAGTTGGTTTCCCAGAGTCTAGAGTCTCTCATGGTTTGTCTCCTCCTCTGATATTCTCCCCTTCATTTCTTCCCTTCCTTCCTCTAATGTCCTCCATGCTATTCCTTATGCTCCACAAATAAGTAAAACCATATGATACTTTACTTTCTCTGCTTGACTTATTTCGCTTAGCAAATCTCTGCCAGTCCCATCCATGCCGATATAACAGTTGGGTATTCATCCTTTCTGATGGCTGCGTAACATTCCCTTGTATATATGGACCACATCTTCTTTAGCTATTTGTCTGTTAAAGGGCATCTCGGCTTTTTCCACAATTTGGTGACTGTGGCCATTGCTGCTATGAACATTGGGGTACATATGGCCCTTCTTCTCACTACCTCTGTATCTTTGGGGTAAATACCCAATAGTGCAATTGCCAGGTCATCAGGTAGCTCTATTTTTAATTTTTTGAGGAGCCTCCACACTGTTTTCCAAAGTGGCTGCGCCAACTTACATTCCCACCAACAGTGTAAGATCATTCTCTCCTTTCTCCACAGTCTCTTCAACATTTCTTTTTTCTTGTCTTATCAAGTTTGCCATTCTATCTGGTGTAAGGTGGTATCTCAATGTGGTTTTGATTTGACTTTCCCTGATGGCTAATGATGTTGAATATTTTTTCATGTGTCTGTTAGCCATCTGTATGTCTTCTTTGGAGAAGTGTCTATTCATGTCTTCTGACCATTTTTTACTTGATTATTTGTTTTTTGGGGTGTTGAGTTTAAGAAGTTCTTTATTGATCTTGGATTACCAGCCCTTTATCTGTAGTGTCATTTGCAAAGGTTTCGTGGGTTGTCTCTGTTTTGTTGTCTATTGCCTTTGCAGTGCATAAGTTTTATCTTGATGAAGTACCACAAGTTCATTTTCACTTTTGTTTTTCTTGTCTTTGGAGACGTGTTTTGAAAGAAGTTGCTGTGGCTGATGTTGAAGAGGTTACTGCCTATGTTCTCCTCTAGGATTTTAATGGATTTTCAAAACATGTTTCCTTTTCCTTGCACTATCTGACCTTCATTATAAATTTTCTTGAACTGATCTGTCACCTAAAATTTAGACAGCAAAATACCACATCTAGGTATGAGAGCTCAGAAAACCTAACCTCAAATCTAGACTCTGGCCCTTAACAGCCTCTTTCCTTCCTCTGTACAAGAGGCCATGAGGACACTGCCGGGCAGGGCAGTATTGTCCTTAGAATTAAACATGACAGCAAATGTAAAATGTACATACAGAAAAGGGATTAGAACAGATTAATCTTCACAAATGGGATTCATCTTCCCTTTCACTTTCCACTCTCCCCCCATGATGCCCTTTTGAAAGATTCCAGGAGAACCTTCCTTTCTCACTGTCCCTGCTACTGATAGCCACCTGACCTGCCAGGCTGTCTCTGCTGCTTGTCTCATTCACAGATGGAGAAGGTAGGAGTGGGAGAGCAGAACAGGAGGAATGAAGACTAATCCTGAGGCCTACAGAAGTGGATGGGAACGGGCCTCACTCCTACGCTAATGGAGTTGGGGGGAGTACACTGCTCCCCCTGCACCTCACTTACTAGTGGGAGGGGCTACTTTGCCTCACAAGCAGGAAATAGACTACACCTTTGTCTTCACTGCCTGCCTCATGCATGAGGTTATGAGAAGCCATCCACATCCTTCATTTTTCTGCCACCATGTACATCATATACCTGGATTGAGGTAAGGCCTATCTTACTAGAGGCCCACCTGTTTTTTCAGGCAGGGTGGACTTGTCTCTTAGTTATAGTGGACACAGTGACTAGGGCTGAAAATGCTTTTAGGAGCCACAGAAATGTTTTAATTGCATTTGAAATGAGAAGGAAAAAAATGATTTCTGAGGTAAAAAAAAAATCCTGTTTTAATACGTGCTAGCAACATGTTAATCTTTATACCAACATAGTCATGAAATATAATTTTTGATTTTTGCTTTTATTTTGGAGGGAAGTTCCTACAAAGACAAAGGTACAAGGGTCCATGAAAGTTACAATGTAGCCTAGTGGTCAAATTTCATTACTCTTTTTTCTGTTGCTGACCTGGAAGAATCAAACCTGCAATCCCCATCTTGACAGAGTCTGCTCAGTAGCACCAACGTCTCCCATGTGGGAAAGCAGATTGAGAGATATTACCTTGATTTTAACCCAAGGAATTGTTTCTACTGGATTCATACTAGACATCCTTAGTGGCCAGAGTGTTCTCCCACGAACAAAGCTAACTGTTGGGCTTTTTCTTTTTGCTTTAGTTATTCTTTCAATCTCGCCTATCAATTTACCGTGTGTGTGTTACATCAAGTTAAAGCTGGTAGACGTTAGAGATGTCTTAGTTCTCCATAATATCCAAAAGATTTTCCCAGCTGGTTACAACCTACTTCATTCTGGGTTTGTTTGTTTTTTTCCTATATTTCTCTTTGGAATTATTTGGTCCTACTTTATTTCCATTAGAAAATCGAGATTTGTTTAGAATCTGAATTTTTTTTACATGTGTACATTTTTTTAGACAAATACAAGATAGTTTGTACAATTAAATCTATTTTTCTCTCCCCCATTTTCTCTGTGTGGGTCACTGTCACAACCATTTGAGGACAGCCCCCTTGGAATTGTCCTCAGAAGTACATTAATTCCTAGCATCAAAGTTTTGATTTTTCTTTTTCAATATTCCAAGATTCATTGTTTATGCACCACACCTAGTACTCTATGCAATACATGCCCTCCTTAGTACCCAGCACCAGGCTAACCTATCCTCCTACTCACCACCTTTCCAAAACCCTCAGTTTGTTTCTCAGAGTCCATAGTCTCTCATGCTTCATCTTCCCCTTGATTTACCCCAATTCACTTTTCCTTTCCTTCTCCTAACATCCTCCGTGTTATTCCTTATGCTCCACAAGTAAGCAAAACCATATGATAATTGACTCTCTCTGCTTAACTTATTTTATTCAGCATCATCTCTTCCCAGTCCCGTCCAGATTGATACAAAAGTTGGGTATTCATCCTTTCTGATGGAGGCATAATGTTCCATTGTACATATCGAGCATATCTTCTTTATCCATTCATGTGTTGAAGGGCATCCTGGTTCTTTCCAGTTTGGTGATTGTGGCCATTGCTGCTATGAACATTGGGGTACATATGTCCCTTCTTTTCACTACATCTGTATCTTTGGAGTAAATACTCAGTAGTGCAATTGCAGGGTCATAGGGTAGCTCTATTTTTAATTTTTTAAGGAATCTCCGCACTGTTTTCTGAAGTGGCTGCACCAACTTGCATTCCCACCAACAGTGTAAGAGTGTTCTCCTTTCTCCACATCCTCTCAGAAGATCTAACATGTAAATATTTATGCCCCCAGCATGGGGCCAACTGCACAATTGCATAAGCCAACTATACAAGTGAACTGTTAATCAAAATAAAGAGTTATATTGATATGAATACATTAATTATAGGGATCTTAACATGCCACTCTCAGTAACAGACAGATCATCTAAGCAGAAAATCAAAGAAACAAGAGCTTTGAGTGACATATTGGACCAGATGGACCTCATAGATATATACAGAACATTCCACCCTAAAGCAACAGAATACTCATTCTTCTCATGTGCAATGGAACTTTCTCCAGAATAGACCACATACTGGGTCACAAATCAGGGCTCAACCGATACCAAAAGACTGAGATTATTCCCTGCATATTCTCAGACTACAATGCTTTGAAAGTAGAACTCAGCCACAAGAAAAAGTTTGGAAGGAATTCAAACACTTGGAAGCTAAAGACCATCCTGCTCAAGAATGTTTGGATCAAGCAGGAAGTCAAGGAAGAACTTAAACAATTCATGGAAACCAATGAGAATGAAGACACATTGGTCCAAAACCTATGGAATACGGCAAAGGCAGTCCTATGGGGGAAATACATATTCAGTAGAATCTGAGATTTTTAGAATCAACCAGGAGTTGTACAAATACAAGGCCTTGGCTTCAAAAAGGAAACTCAGTTGTAGCAATACTTCTCATAGTATATTCTGGCTCTAAGTCACAGAAATCTATTGAAGGGATCTTGTGCCACAATTCTAAGGCATTTGATCATAATTTGTTGAGTGTTTACACAGTTTAAGCTGCCACGCTTGAGCTCAGAGGTCATAAGACAGACCCAGTTCTTCAGAATGGTGCAGCGCAATATTTGATGACTGTTATGGTCTGAATTATGTCTCCCCAGAATTCTTACGTCGCAGTCTTAACCCCCAGCACTGAATATGACCTTATTTGGAAGTAGGATCACTGCAGATGTCATTAGTTAAGAGGAGGTCATAAGGGCCCAAATCTGGCTATGTCTTTATTACAGGTCAAATTCGGACACAGAGACAAGCACACAAGGAAATGCCAAGTGAAGACGAAGGCAGAGATTAGGGTGATACATCTAGAATCCAAGCAATGTCCAAGATTGCCAGCAAATCACCAAAAGCTGGGCAAGATTTTCTCTCTCAGTTCTCAGAAGGAACTAACCCTGCAATATACCTTACTATTAGATTTCTAGCCTCCAGAACTGTGAGACAACAGATGGCTGTTGCTTAAGCCACTCGGCGTAGGGTACATTGTTAGGGCAGCTGTAGGAAACCTACACAGGAACTAACTGAACTCCTAACGTAAAACGACAAATAATTATTACCAAGCAAACATGAGCTTGTCAAGAGACATTTCTTCTACAGAAAGAAATATGTAAAAAGACACAGAAGTGCAAACCCCTAGTCAATATTTCCACTCCGAAATGAGAGTTGTCTTTTAAAACTTACGAGGGAAAGTTCCATTTTGGTTTTGCTCATCCTCACTGGAAGAGAAGGAAGTTGGATTTTTCCATTAACACTTCACACTGCCTTCCTCTCCAGGCTGGGTGGTGACCGTGGGGCTGTCAGCCCTCTTCACACCACTCAGCTGTGGTCAGGGTTGGCCTGCGGTGCTGGGTTTGGTGTAGGCCCTTGAACAGACTCATTCATTGGCAGATATCCTTCTACCACAGAGAGAATTTTTGACCAGGTTGTGGCAATTTCCAATACAAGGATAAACATAAAGGGAACTCTCTGTACTTTTTCATTGTAGAAATAGTCAATATTTAGTACTCAAATGATCCATTGTACTCTCCTCTGAATTGCTCTGTGGGAAGCTATTTTAAAATATGATATCTAGGTCCCCAAATAGATAGAACATAATGGCTTCTGATCAACTCTGAAGCTGAAAGGACACTTTGTGGAGCCTTATATAGCATCAGAAGTAGACTGGTACATTCCCCATCCCAATATATCAGTGATGATACAATCTGAAAAGTTTCTGGAAACAAACCTTCCCCTATCTTAACATAAAATTTTCGAACATCCTATGGGGATGTCCATCTTACATAGCCATCCATGATAATATAGGCAGAAAAAAGTAGTATAGTTAAATAAAAGGGGTGGTCAGAATAGGGATGAAATATATACAAACACAGATATACAACCGACAGCCTGAAAAACTATTTATGACAAAGAGCCAGTCTAGACTAACCAAGAAGACAGGGTGAGATTAGACAACTTCTGTTATTCAAGGAAAGAGCCAGCTAAGGGACAGGTACTCAGAACTCATTCATTCATTCACTCATTCATTCATTTTTTTATTCATTTGCTTGCTCACTTACTCATTCAACATTACCAAATACATGTAAATGTGGTGAACAAATGCACTTGGGCCTTGTCTCATATTGTCCTCAGAGGCTGTAGGAGAGGAGGTAACACAAAATTAAGCCAGTATAGTACAATGGAAGAGAGGAACTCATATTATCCTAGTTATGGGAATGCCCCTAGATTTGTCCTAGACCTTCAGGAACCAACTCTTGTTTCACTAGTTACAACCTCTATCATTTCAGACTCCATGGGATACAGGTTACATGGAATAGAAATTTCCAGATACCTGACACGTGATAAAGTACATTCTAAACTGAAATATACTCAACATATTTTCTAAAAGATTTTATTTATTGGTGAGAGAAGATGGCGGGGAACTAGGAGGAGGCTCTGGTTCAACCTGTCCCCTAAAGTGAGCTGATTACCTACCAAGGAACTCCGATCACTCATGAAATCAGCCTGAGATCAAAATTCTACTCGTCAGGGGAGCGCCTGGGTGGGTCAGTGGGTTAAAGCCTCTGCCTTCAGCTCAGGTCATGATCCCAGGGTCCTGGGATTGAGCCCCACATCGGGCTCTCTGCTCTGCAGGGAGCCTGCTTCCTCCTCTCTCTCTCTCTGCCTGCTTCTCTGTGATCTCCGTCTGTCAAATAAATAAATAAAATCTTAAAAAAAAAAATTCTACTCGTCAGGATCTCTACGGGGGCAGAAGACGCCAGTGGGCAGGTAAAGCGGAGCGAGAACACCGCCAGACTGGTATC
>PISX010019565.1:0-37676 GCA_004024625.1 Mellivora capensis | reverse complement strand
TTTAAATTTATTTATTTGTCAGAGAGAGAGGGAGAGAGAGAGAGCGAGCACAGGCAGACAGAGTGGCAGGCAGAGGCAGAGGGAGAAGCAGGCTCCCTGCCGAGCAAGGAGCCCGATGTGGGACTCGATCCCAGGACGCTGGGATCATGACCTGAGCCGAAGGCAGCTGCTTAACCAACTGAGCCACCCAGGCGTCCCAGAATGTAGGACTCTCATCCTCCTGGTGGTATGATCCTCATCTCTTCTAGTTATCTGAAGTGGTGCTTTCTGTGTGCCACTTTAGGGAAGATCAGAACAAGCCTTCCCACATTCTAGTCATGGCTTACATTAACCTCCACTGGGTCTAGAACACATAGCCCCGAGAGAGGTCACACTGTGCATACATAAACAAGATAGGGGGCGAAAGATGGCGTCAAGTGATGTCAGTGTATGATCCTTATCCATCTGGTACTTCCAGTCTCCTCCAAAGAGGTCACCACTGTCAACAGTTTAGCAAACTGCCCACATTCCCCTACTATGCATATATACACATATGTATTCTTAGTTTCTCTCCTGAAGAAATGTAAGTTCCAAAAAGACTCAGGATTACACTTATGATAACTGATGTTCAACAAATGTGTCAAAGTAATTCAATGAGGAAACGATAGTTTTTTCAACAACGGTGCTGGGGAAATTGGATATCCACAGAAAAAAGATGAATTTAGATTCTTACCTACATCATACACAAAAATGAACTCAAATGAATCAGATACCAAACTGTGGAACTAAAACTACAATACTTTTAGAAGAAAACATAGGAAATGTTAGCTGACATTAGGCAGAAAGAGCTCTCAGACATCCAGAGCCATCCAACTTAATTTGAAAAAACAAATTTTATACAAAGCGTCAAGAATCAAAATAGCCTTGGATTTCGAAACAGTAACACTGAAACACTGAAAGCTGAGAGAAAATGCCCTCAAACCTCTAAGGGAAAATAACTTCCAACCCAGAGTTTTATACCCAGCCAATCACATGTGAGGGTGAAAAGGCAGTTTTTAGACACCCAAAGTCTCAAATTTTACCCTCATGTTCCTTTTCTTAGGAAACCAAGTAAGAACATACCACATAAAATGAGGGAGTAAACCAAGAAGCAGGAGGTGGGACTGATCCCCAGATGGGGACTATGGGAATGGGGCTGAGGTGAGTTGAGGTGTGCAGTTAGGAAGCAGTAGTTGAGGTTGGGGCAGGAGGACATAGGGGTCTGTGAGATTGGTCTCTGTGAAGCTGAACTAAATATAATACCTGATTTCTTTGTTTTTTAAATTGTGTCAAGGAGGTTTATACAGAGTTTAGAGGTGAATTGATGATAGACACAGAAAGACTAAACAAATGAAAAGCAAAACTGATTCAGTAGGGAAAAAAGGGAGAAAACATAATAATGTCCATTGCTGTATAGCCCAGATGTGAATTGTGTTTAGGTAGTCAGGATGATGTGTTGATTTATGTCCAGTCTTTATATATTTACCAGTTTTCATAATAATGATTTGGTTCACTACCATCCTTTAAAAGTAGCCAATTTGGGTGCCTGGGTGGCTTAGTGGATTAAAGTCTCTGCCTCTGGCTCAGGTCATGATCCCAGGGTCCTGGGATTGAGTCCCACATTGGGCTCTCTGCTCAGCGGGGAGCCTGCTTCCCCTCCTCTCTCTCTGCCTGCCTCTCTGCCTACTTGTGATCTCTGTCTGTCAAATAAATAAATAACATCATTAAAAAAATAAATAAAAGTGGCCAATTATTTTGTGTTTTTTAGTGTTATATTAATTGATATATTTGAAGATTTTTGATGTCTTCGTACTGATTATGTTTATCATCTACAGATCATTTCCCAACTTTGGCTGTTGGGAGCCTCTTCAAGTTAGCTCCGGGGGAACTCTTTTTTTTTCTTTTAAGAACTGTTTTGAGGTTTAATCTAATATTATAAAATTTACCAGTTCTAAATGCACAATTCAGTGATTTTCAGTAAATTGGCAGAGTTGTGCAACCATTGCCACAATCCAAATGTAGAATATTTTTAGCATAAAAGATCTTCTTTCCTATGTGCAAGTCAATCCCCATTCCCAGTCCCAGCCCAAGCAAGTGACTTGTGGATTTGCCTTTTCTGGACAGTTGATATTAAATAGAATAATACAATATTTAGTCTTTTGTATGTGGCTTCTTTCACTTAGCATGATGTTTTTTAGGTTTTTCCATGTTGTAACATGTATCTGTACTTTGTTGCTTTTCATTGCTGAGGAGCATTTCATTGTATAAATACATCACTCTCTAGTCCAGTTGAGGGACACTTGGATTGTTTCTACTTTGGTGATGATGAATAATCTTCTGTGAATATTCACGCAGAAATCTTAGGGTGGACATTTGTTTTCATTTCTCATGGGGTAAATATCTAGATATTGCTGGGACATACAGTAAATTTACATTTAACTTTTTAAGAAACTGCCAAGCTATTTTCCAAAGTGATTGTAACATTTTACTTTCCCGTCAACAGCGATGAGTTTTCCCAGGATTCTGCATCCTCAGACATTAACTTCATATTCCAACTTTCTATAGAATCTAATATTTCTGCTCTCATAGTTTTTAACTTCAAAGAGTAATTTTTGTTGTTCTTGGAATGTTCTTTTTTTAATAGCTGCTCTTATTTGGCAGAGGAAATGTCTGGTCTCTTTGTGAATACTAACATTTGCATTAAAAAGTTATTTTCTCTTTTATTATCCTTATTTCCTCCAACCAAAAAGCTTTCTTTCTGGGGTGCTTTAACTTATTTTTCCCCCTCAGGTTTTAGGCTTCCCTCAAATGTCTAATGATTATTGGCTACTGGTTTCTGAAATAGTATTTTGTATGTTAATCTTTAAGTTAAGGTCAAAAAGCTATAGAAAGTGTCATGTCCTCCCACACTTTTCCTGATCTTCCTAGTGAGTCCCACTATCATACATTATATTAGAGTATGTACGTACATTAGAGTGCAGTTATATGTGTCTGACTCTCTAATAAGTTACAAACTTCCCTGGGAAAGAGAATGTGCCTGTTTTTCAACTCCTGGCACGATGCCTGGCACACAGTAAGAATTCAGTAATTACTAGCTGATCTTAACTAGTAAAGACTAAATTTGTTCATTTTTCTCAAATATAGTTCATTAAAGTCTATACAACAGTTAATATAATCTCAATTTCCAAACCTTTTGGAAATCACCCTGACAACATAGGAAAGAATTGGACATCAGTTATAACATTTAGACAGTACTGGGGCGCCCAGGTGGTTCAGTCAGTTAGGAATCCAGCTCTTGGTTTCAGCTCAGGTCATGATCTCAGGGTTGTAAGATCGAGCCCCATGATAGGCTCCATGCTCAGTGGGGAGTCTGCTTAAATTCTCTCTCCCTCTATCCCTCCTACCACTTGTGCTCTCTTCCCTGCAATATAATCAATCAATCTTTAAAATTTAGACAGTGGTTTACAGTTTATAAAAATATTATCTAATACCTCATTTAATATTACAGGTACCTAAAATCAGCTCCCATTATCCCCATTTTATTTTTACTAACTCCATTTTCAAAAAGACCCACAGAGTTAATACACAGAAAATGCTTGACTACATACCTGAAAACTAACCATATCCCAAAATCCATCCAGATCTGTGCAGGTAGTCTCCTTTTCACCGCGTTTATATTCACAATTGTCCACCAGTCCTTCAAACTGCTTGAACCTTTCTTTCATAAGGAGTCTTGTTTGCCCAACTGCTGTGCGAATAAGATCTTTAGCTAAAGGAAACAGGAGGTTTTTGAAAGTTAAAGGACAAAACTGGGCCTTTATTGCCAGCCTACCAGCTGATAAGAAGACCTCAAAGTAAATAACCTCAGGCTTATAGAATCAAATTCTTACCTTCATGCAAAACAAAAAATATCACTACAAAACTTTATTTTACAAATACTGAGCATTCACTATCTGCTTCAATTCCTGCTAAAAATTAGCAATATTCATTCTCATACATATTGCTGCACAATCAAGAGCACTCTTCTTGTACTTAATAAGAATTCAACCACCAACAACTCATCACACATCAGTATCTATGAAAGACTTCACACTGACAAAACGCAAATGATTTTTTTTCTAAACAGCTTCCCCAAATAAGTAAGATTAAGGAAATTCCCTGAAAATCTGTTCCATATTGATTTAGGTAATTTTCATTTAGAAAAATATTTATGTTTGATTAGACGATAACAGCTACAGATGCCACTCATAGTTTTATCAACCGAATAATGGGTAAATGTCTAATTTTCAGGAATAACAATCAATATTCTAATTACTTAAATCTTTGAAATCATGTACCCTTTTAGCAGAGAGATATTAGCAAACATTTGTTGAGATATGAAAAATTCTTGCTGCTTTGAGTAACAATGTAGGCAGTTCAGCCGGACAACTCTAGACCTTTGTTTTGGATAAATATAACCATATTTTAAACACCAAAACTAAAACAAAAAAATATAAATGTTCCCTCACCATCATCTGGAATGTCCAACTCAAGCTTCCTGTCCCACTCAAGGCAGCGCGAAGTTAATTTCTCGGTTTCTGACTGAAGAATATTTCTAAAATTACGACATACATTTCAGTTTTACTAAATGTTCCTTATATTAATGCCTAAGTATTCACATTCTGACACACGTAACATTAGGAAGGTTTAAAAGATAATCACAATGTTAATTTTTCAGAGTTGATGCTGACTTTCTGAACTGTGATACATTCAAATCCATAAATCCAAGTTGATACACTATGTCCCTCTTTCTACACCTAAAACATACCCAAATGGTTAATGCCAAGAGCCACTTTTCACGCTAGTATTTCCAATTTCTCCCATTCTTATTTTTTAAAGACTTTATACAATCAGATGTTCCTTACTTCTCCTGTTAATAGTTCTTTGTTATTGTCCATGGAGCTAAGACCAACTCAACTTTCAAGAGTAAGTTGAAGCTAAAAACTGTTAAGTATGAAATTACAATGATAGAGCCTTACTGATTCTCTATAATTATTAGGCTTTGCTTGCCACTCCAAAGGCAGCGGTTCTCAACGGGGGTCAATTTTGTCCTCTAGGACACATTTGACAATGTCTAGAGGCATTTGTGTGTCATGAACCGGAGGAGCGCTACCGGCCAAGGATCTTACCAAACAACCTACAACGCAGAAGATGGTCCCCACAACAATTATCTTGTCTAAGATGTCAATAGTGCCAAGGTTAAGACACTGGCCTAAGGTAAGCGTAATATGTTTCTTTCTGAAAAGCATCCTCACAGGAGAAACTGAGGATAGTTTTTGTTTCTTAGAAGAAAACTTTAGCTGTTTATATCCAGTGGCATGACAGAGGATGACTTAATTTACGAGAAAAAAGAACTGGCTTAGATCTAACATTATTTAGTTAGATAAATTGCTTATTATCTCAATGTCTCATAGTTGAAAACACAATGTCTCATAGTTGAAAACAACTAAATTGCTAAAAATCCTTTATAATTCTAAAATTTTGTGCTCTAAAAATAATTGAAGTGGCTTTCAAATATATAAAAAGATATTCATTCATAATTGAATAAATACTGAGACTATAAGCAAGATAATATTTCTTATTACTTAATTGGCAAAGCTCAAAAAATTGCTAACATTATATTGGAAAAGGTATGAGAATGTTCTTGCTATGTTCATTCAAGAATAATAGCATGGGGCGCCTGGGTGGCTTAGGCAGTTAAGGGTCTGATTCTTGATTTCAGTTCAGGTCATGATCTTGGGGTTGTGAGATGAACCCTGCGTGAGGCTCCACTCTGGGCTGGAGTCTGCTTAAGATTCTCTCTTGCCCTATCCTTCTGCCCCTCTGCCCCTTGCTTGCATGCACACATGCTTGCTCTCAACAAACAAACAAACAAAACCACAACATATACATAAACATGTATGTGTGCATGCCTGCACATGAACTATAATTTAGAAAATTTGAATACTGACTGGATATTTTATGACATCAAGTAATTATTATGATTATGTTAACCAAAATAAGTATTACGGTTATGTTAACAGTTGTCTTTAACTTTGAAAAATACCGACAAAAATATTTATGGATGAAGTGATATGATAATCTGGGATGTTCTTAAAATATCTTGAGTCAGAAGTATATGGGAATAAATATGAAACAAGACTGACCATGAGTGATGGGGGTTCAGTGCACAAATCCCTGCACTTTTATATATGCTAAAATTTTCCACAATAAAAAGCTTAAAAAAAAATAACAGCATAAATCATTTCCTGTGTAATGTGGAAGCTTGAGGCCTGTCTCCAAATGCAGTCCTGATTTGTTTCCAAAGTCTGTAGGTGACATGGTTGAGGTTCCCCAAACAGGATGTTAATTTTCACTCTTCACAGTTGGAGAAAAGTAATCCTATCTCATGATTTAGTAGGCCAAAGAGATCCCTACCATCTCCCACTATCCTTCTTTTATAAAATATTAACTTGGTTCTTTTTTTTTTGGCGGGGTGAGGGGTGAGTAGGAGAAAATAAGAACTCCCAATACTCCCTTGCTGAAGGGAATGTAAATTGAGGTCATTACATATTTTCACATGAGAGAATTGGAAAGTATACAAAGTTGTTCTTTGCAGCGGGGAGTATATTAGTAAAAGTCAGAACTCAATGTAAATAATCAGCAACAGCAATTTACTATTAAGTCAATTGTGGTTCCTCCACATAATTGGATACTATGTGGTCACTAAACACACACACATACCCACACCCACAAACAAAATAACGACATAAAAAAGCTCTTAAAGTATTAAAATGGAATGTCTCCTACAATCAACATTAAATGAAAACAGAATAGTAAGCTATTATTTGTATAAAAAAAGGAAAAAAATACATATGTTTTTCTCTATATATATGTTATCTATCTCTGAAAGTTTTCACAAAGCATGAATAACACTTGCCTCCGTGGAAGGTTTGAATTGTGGAGAGGAGACAGTTGAGAAAGGGCTTCTCACTTGTACCTTTTTCTACCTTTCAAATTAGAAACCACATGAATGAAAATACCAGCTACTGAAAAAATATATTTAAAAAAAACAAATGAAAATCACCAAGAGTCTAATTCATCTATTATATCAAGGTTAAAATAGTTTAATTTTGGTTTTAAATATCTACACATTAATACAAATTCTTACACTAGGAACACATGGACAAACCTGAAATACGGCACATCATGGTGGGGCTGAGATACCTGATCTTCATTTATTTCAAGTGATGGGACTTCTTTTATTTTAAGGCCATTTGAATTTTTAGCAGTCTCATCTTTTTTTAACACAGGTTCTACAAAGAAAACACCACATATAAATTTCAAAGAAGCATTTTAAAAATGACATTCCCTGCAAAAGACAAATTTTAAAAATCCTTCCATTCTTTTGTTGTTGAATTTTAACATTTTATTTCTGCTTCAATGATTTCATTTACCACATCCCCTCTAAAAGGTCTCGATGATTTCATCTCTTCAAATTACATTTATTTTCTCCTTTTTCTCAGTCCGCATTCCTAATCCCAGATGTCTTTCCCCATGTTTCCCATCTCTTCTGACCTTGTGGGGTTTGAAAACAAATCTCTGATAAATCACAATCCAGAAGGCAAGTAAACATTTAATTAAAATACCATACCTTTATTCCAAACTGTTAGAGAACCCAAAGGACACTGTAGTTTATCTGAATCTTGATGTACTGTCTGCATAGAGTAAGTTTTACATTGTTGAGCCAAAATTTCTTTTGTCATTTCTTGAGTCTTATCGCTGAAAACAAGAGCAAAAATATACTTCTTGAAGCATGAATCCTATACATCTAATTGAAGGGTTTCAAAATTACATTGCTTTTTAAAAACCTGAGATAAAAGTAGAAATGTATAGTGTTTTTAAGTTTGTTTATTTAATCTCTACGCCCAGCGTGGAGCTTGAATTCACAACTTCATGATCAAGAGTTGCAGACTCTTCTGACTGAGCCAGCCGGGTGCCCCAGAAGTATGTTCATTTTAAAAACAATATATCCGGGCGCCTGGGTGGGCTCAGTGGGTTAAGCCTCTGCCTTCGGTTCAGGTCATGATCTCAGGGTCCTGGGATCAAGTCCCCAATCGTGCTCTCTGCTCGGCAGGGAGCCTGCTTCCTTCTCCCTCTCCCTCTGCCTACTTGTGATCTCTCTCTGTCAAATAAATAAATAAAATCTTTAAAAAAAAAAAAAATATATATATATATATAGCCATTCCAGAGCAGAAAAATTTAAACATTTATATAGTGGGGATGTCCATCTTTACTAACCATAATGAGATCTAAAGATTTGAAGATCTCTTAATGGAACAAACACTTAATAGTCTTGCTGCTGCTGAGCAGTTTCTAGTAAATTTGCCAAAAGCCAGTCTGCAGAACAATCTTGCCTTTTAAATATTCCAAGTGATCCCCCCATAAGCCCTGCCCCCCACTTTGCAAATTAATCATTTTTGCCTTTAGAGGTAATTTTTCTGAAGTAATTCTCAGCAAAAAAAACACAAAACAAAAGCTCATGTCTGAGCTACAGTATTATAGCAATTACTTCTTTCTAATATTTTATTTCTAAGGGTTAAAATAGTCATTTATTAAAAGCAACAAAACACAAATTGTACTGTCAAAATAATGTCAATAACAATGCACAGGAAATAGCAAAACTATCAAATAGATTATTGTAGCCTTCTGAAAAAATTTTTTAAAAACAAAATTTTCATGATTTATGATTAAATAAACTAAATAAGAACTTTTAAAAAGCACAGGCTAAATCTAAGAAAGGCATTTTTTACCCATCTTTGCAAGAAATTCATTATTAACATTACATTCTTACACTTCTGTTTTTAAAGGGGTCCAGGTATAACTGGGTGTCAAGAAAGCATTGGCACTTCTGGGAGTCATAGGTGTTACTTGATAGGTCTTCAGGCCATCCAGTGGCTGAAACATAAAATCCTGAGGTGCGAAGGAATTCTTCCCTTTTATTTTTGCAGTGTTTGTCTTAGGTAAGTTCTCCATCTTTGGTAAGATTCCGTCTGGATCCATTCTCTTTGTTGCACTGGTTTGTGAACCCAAAGTATTTTCTTCACTATCGACTTTGAAAGAAACGATCTAGTTGTGAGTAAACAGAATAGAGTGAGAATTCCTCTTCTGGGGATACAGTTGACCAATTCTTACAGGACTGAAAATGTGGAAGCTGAGATATAATTTAAAGTGACAAAAACAAACACAGTGAAATGAATACAAGGAATCATAAGACCAGCTGCAATAAACCATTACTATGATCCAGAAAGAGAGAGAACCAATCTTCATTATAGGAATAAATAATAGGTTTTAGATGTTACAACACATTAAAATATATGAAAACTAAGGTGGAAAATTAACTCACCTAACAAATACAGACCTCTTTTTACTTAGATTATGCTGATAATTACAATGGTTCAGAATCAGAAATCCAATGTTTATTAGATGACTACTCTTGTTAAGTACCAAATTCTTTTTGCAAATAATCTTGATTATAAATAACCTTGTCATATGATCAAAATTATTTTTCAGTGTTACACAGTAAGATGAACCATATAAAATGTGAAGCATATCTTTTTTTAAAGTCAATTTAATTGTTTTTTTTCACTTGAGATATAATTAACATATAACATTACATTAGTTTTAAGTATATAACATGATTCAATATTTGTATATATTGGGAAATGATCACCACAGTAAGTCTAGTTAATACCAAACATAGTTATAGAATTTTTTTCTTGTGATGAGAACCTTTAAGATCTACTCTTTGTAACTTTCAAATATGCAATACGGAATTATTAACTACAATCACTATGTGATATGTTACATCCCAGGACTTACTTATTTTGTAACTGGAAGTTTGTACCTTTTGACTTCCCCTCATCCATTTCATGTACTCATTTAAACATAATTTTTAGAAGTTTCTAAACTTCTATCAAGATATGAACGAGAACCAGAGTATTTCAACCTGGACAAAAATTTAAGGGTGACAATGTTCCTGAGGCCAACATTGCAGTGTAAGTAAAAACCTAGGTTAACCGTTATGGAGGAAACCAATCTTATGGGAAGAACTATGAGATACAGCTGCTTGCTTACGAAGGTTTATCCTATACTGCCTTCCTTGGAAAAGCTAAGTTTGATTCTTATAAGAATCTAGCCAGGTCTCTTACACTCTGGCAAAACTTTTATTTTTAGGGTTAAGAAATTATAACATGGATCATAAGCCAAGGAATTAGGTCCTCAAATTGGTGGCTCTTTTTTGAAGATTCTACTAGGCTCTATGCTACATGCTGTCAGAAATTTAGCTTATTTCATGGGACATCTGGATGGCTCAGCCTGCTAACCATCTGCTTTTAGCTCAGGTCATGATCCTAGGGTCCTGGGGACTCCTTGCTCAGTGGGGAGCCTGTTTTACCTTCAGCCTGCTGCTCCCCCAGCTTGTGCTCTCTAACAAATAAATAAATAAAATCTTTAAAAAAAAGAAATTTAGGTTATTTCACACCTTTTTTTTTTTTAAAGATTTTATTTACTTATTTGAGAGGGAGATAGCACGAGCAGGAGGGGCAGAGGGAAAGAGGGAGAGAAAACATCTCAACCAGACTCCATACTGAGCATGGAACCTGATTCGGGGCTCAGTCCCAGGACTCTGAGATCATGACCTGAACTGAAACCAAGAGTCGGATGCTTATCTGACTGTGCCACCCAGGTGTCCCAGATTATTTCATTCTTAAAGCTATTTTATGTAAAGTATTGCATGTTAGGAATGGGAAAACATAACTTGCCCAAGGTTATCTAGCTAATTGGAAGCAGAGACAATATTCAAAGTCATGCCTAAATGAATCCAAAGTCAATATATTTCACCCTACTCCATCTTATCTCTTAGTGAATTTCCGTGTGAAGGTTTCTGTCAGCTGTGTTATTGTATTTCTCTATCTCCTGTTAACCAAATTATGCTTCCTCTAGCTATAAAGCTCTGAGGATATAATAACTGAAAGACAACAACAACAGTAAATCCTTTTGATGCTTCTTTATGGCTCAAGACGTTTTAACACACATTAACACACTTGTAGCTTAACCCTCTTGAAACAGTTCGGTATGCTTAATTTCAACTTTATGAAAATAGCAATAAGATTTTCAAAGTATCTAGAAATAAACAGGTGTTTATACTTTACCTTGTCAGGTTTTGTTTCTATCTTTTTAGCAGGTCTTCCTTGATTTGGTGCCTTTCTTTCTGTTTCATTATCTAAAATAAAAGTGAAATAAGACAACCATTTTGACTATATAGAAAATGCTGCTTTTAAAGTAGCAGGTAATTTGGAAAAGGAAAAAAGGCAATAAGACAAATGTATATCTTTTTTTTTTTTTTAAGGATTTTTTTTATTTATTTGACAGGCAGAGATCACAAGTAGGCGGAGAGTAAGAGGGAGAGAAGCAGGCTCCCTGCTGAGCAGAGAGCCTGATGCAGGGCTTGATCCCAGGACCCTGGGATCATGACCCAAGCTGAAGGCAGAGGCTTTAACCCACTGAGCCACCCAGGCGCCCCAAGATGAATGTATATCTTAAAGGATTTTTTGATAAAGAGTAATAAATGAGATAAAAACAGATGAAATCTCCTGCCAAGTATAGGCCATCTATTTTCAAAACAAAACCAAGGAGTCAAGGTATTTTACCTTTTGCCTCTGACTACCAAATACCTATTTGTTATAGAAAATTAGGAAAATAAAAGAAAAGCACAAAAAACCCACAAAATTAAAAAAAAAAAAAAAACCCAAGGGGCGCCTGGGTGGCTCAGTGGGTTAGAGCCTCTGCCTTTGGCTTAGGTCATGATTTCAGGGTCCTGGGATCGAGCCCCACATTGGGCTCTCTGCTCAGCAAGGAGTCTGCTTCCCCCTCCCCCCTGCCTGCTGCTCTGCCTACTTGTGATCTCTGTCAAATAAATAAATAAAATCTTTAAGAAAAAAAAACAAACCAAGATTACACTACTCAGTAACAATCACTGTTGACACTTTAGGATGTATTTTTCCAGTTTTATCCTAGGTTCACATACTCACATACATATTTTAGGATTGTGATCATACTGCTCAGAATTTGATCTGTTATTCTTTGTGCCCTTAATCTATCATGTTCTTTCACAACACTGTTCTTCAATGTTTACACTGTATTTCGCCAAATGGATGGGCTCTAATTTATTTGGGTCACTCATTTCTCTCTTTGAAGTGCTGCTACAACTAGATCAGGTACTTCCATCTTTGAGCACCCACTGTGGGCAGTTGGCTGCTGAGGCATGGAAACTACCTTGGGAACTGCAATCTCCTATTTCCTTGCCTCTTATCCAGAGTTGTACATGATGATTTTTAAAACTGAACCCAAAAGCATCAAAGACCAAAACATCCTAGAACAGCCATTGATTAAGAAATAGTTCTTACCATTAGTAGCTCTTGCGACTGGCTTTTCTGTTGTAGTAGAGGAGACTGTTCTGGCAATCTGCTTTGCTGCCTGAGTGGCGGATCGAGTCATTCTCATGGATGTGGTCATTACGGGCTGTGTGGCTGTGAGAAAAAAAATAACCAAATAAAATGCTTGCTGCAATTATTAAATTACTGTTGTGGCAACATCAGAGCTTATTAAGATATATAATATAATAACTGCTAAATTCCTACCTTTTTTCTCTTTGTCCAACACTTTTCTTTCAGAAGTTTGCCTCTGACCAGGTCGGATTGTTCGAACATCACTCCCATTATTAATCTATTTAAAAAATTAGGTGCTATGTGATTTAACTGCATAATGAATCAAATTGCCACTTTTTTGGGGGGGGGCAGTTTTCCGAGTCATTTTATTCATTCAACCATACAAAGACTCCCACACATCTCTGCTACCCCCACCTTATTCCAAAGAGGAGTGGAGTGAGAGGGAGAGAAGGATTGAGCAAACCCCATCACACAATGTTTAGCATACATCTCACAAGGGATGTCATGCAAAGATATTTTCAGTGAGTATTTCCTTAGCAGCCAAGATGATTTTGTCACCATATTAATAATATGGATTTTGGTACTATTAACTCAAGCAAATTAATCACCACAGTTAAAACTGGTATTAGATTAAAAACTAATTTACTCTGGGAAGAAAAGCACAATTTGTCATCTTCATAACAATTACCTACTAACTGTCAACTCTACCTTAGTCTGCTCCATTTGGTCTTTGGCCTTTGACCTTGTAATCCGTTCAGAAGAGGGAACAGCCTTAAAACAGTCAAAGAAAATAAAATTTAAAAAATGAATTGGCAAAAGTTTAATTTCATGTCTCTTTTCAAATAAAGTTTCCATTTTAAAGTTAAATTTTATCCTTGGGACGCCTGGGTGGCTCAGTTGGTTAAGCCGCTGCCTTTGGCTCAGGTCACGATCCTGGGGTCCTGGGACTGAGTCCCGTACCTGGCTCCTTGCTCGGCGGGGAGCCTACTTCCTCCTCTCTCTCTGCCTGCCTCTCTGCCTCCTTGTGTGTACTCTCTCTCTCTGACAAATAAATTTAAAAAAAAATTTTATCCTTGATTATTTATGGCAAAAAAATACTTGCCAACTTGAATTCCTATTTTTTCTGGTTCTGGCTTCACTTAAAGTACATTTAAATTAGTAGCTTCAAAACTCATTTCTCGGGGCACCTGGGTGGCTCAGTGGGTTAAGCCTCTGCTTTCGGCTCAGGTCATGATCTCAGGGTCTTGGGATCGAGCCCCGCATCGGGCTCTCTGCTCAGCTTCTCCCCTCTCTCTGCCTACTTGTGATCTCTCTTTCTGTCAAATAAATAAATAAAATCGTAAAAGAAATAAATAACTAAATCTTTAAATAAAATTTTTTTTCCCCAAAGATTTTATTTATTTATTATTTTATTATTTGACAGAGATCACAAGTAGACAGAGAGGCAGGCAGAGAGAGAGAGAGGGAAGCAGGCTCCCTGCCAAGCAGAGAGCCGAAAGCAGCGGCTTAACCCACTGAGCCACCCAGATGCCCCAATAAATAAATCTTAAAAAAAAAAACCAAAAAACTCATTTCTCAGTGAGCTGAAAGAAGAAATTTCAAGCCATATTTTCCAGGTATTTGAACCCTCATTAATATGATTAGCTGAATATATTCAGAAGGGGGTAGATGAACAGACGAGAGCATTAGGATCTTTTGTTTTCTGTTTAATAAAGTGACAAGATATTTAGCAACTCTGTAAAATTTCTTAAAAAAAAAAAAAGATTTTATTTATTTAACAGAGAGAGATATCACAACTAGGTAGAGAGGCAGACAGAGAAAGGGGGACAGAGAGCCCGATGTGGGGCTCGATCCCAGGACCCTGAGACCATGACCTGAGCCAAAGGCAGAAGCTTAACCCACTGAGCCACCCAGGCACCCCAACTCTGTGAAATTTCTTAGACATAATCAGATTTCTCCCTTAGATAAGAAGTCATTTTCTTCCCTAAATCTCAGGGAAAATCTAGTGCTAAAGAAATTAGGCCCTTCTCTAGATTGCAGGGCCACCAGAATTCAACAGTGGCCATCTAAATAAAATAAAAAAACAACTATTGGTGAATCTTATTACTTAATACCATGATGGGTCTCTTGATCCCAATACACGCACTATAATATATATATTTCGTTAAGTTTTTCATTTTATTTCCAGCATAGTTAACATGCAGTGTTATATTAGTTTCAAGTATATAATATAGGGATTCAACAATTCCATATATCATTCCGTGCTCATCATGACAAGTGTGTTCCTTAATTCTCATCACCTGTTTGACCCCCTCCCCTCACCCACCTCTCCTTTGGTTACTATCAGTTTGTTCTTTAGAGGTAAGAGTCTGCTTCTTTCTTTGTCTCTCTTTATCTCTCTTCCTTTGTCCATTTGCTTTCCCTTACATATATTTTTAACATTTTTAAATAGTTGTCTATAGCTTAGACCAATGACTGGTATCCTATCTTGAAAAGTCAGCTTAAATCTAATCCCTTCTAGGTCTTCTTTGACATTTCTCCAAACATAAATAATCTCTCCCTCCTCTGATATATAGAATATATTTATCTATATCATCCCACCTGAACACTATTGTATTGATTTTGGGTCCCTTCCCCCTTATATAAGGTCATACACAGATAATAACCAAAAAATCAAAGATCATTTAAATAAATCAATGAGCTATGTGAAGCCCAGAAAAATAGGCAGTATTCAATAGGTTTTTATGTTATTCAATTTCTATTTAAATCAGGAATGAGTACACAGTCTAAGATCTTTTATACATATCTTTAAAATAGCAAATCACCAGCGACTACCTAAAATTACAAATCCCACTGCCCTGGTTCAAATTTCATCCTTTCTGACTCACTAACCGTTTTCTTTAGATCATACCTCCCTCTATGCAGAGTTTCAGTACTCCAGCCACTCAGACCAGTCCTCCTCAGTCACTCACTGGAACCTGACTTCTGCCCACTCTTTTCCTATCTCAAGAACCTATAAACTACATCAACAGACCTGATTTTCATCTTCTGAGTTACTATTATGTCATTCCCACCCCTCTACCAACTAGTTACATGAGTAAAGAAAGTCAGGAGAAGTGGTTATTCTAGTTATTTAATCTCTTAAAGAAAATTTCAGTTAAAAGAACTATTATATCAAATAAGTATAGTAAATTTACCTTTCTCGGCTCAGCTTTCATAGTAGTCTGGTTTGATAACAGAAAACAAGGCATATCAGGTCTATAAAGACCCACTTTAAATACTCCTCGTTTAGCTTTCTCTCTCTGCTCTTTTAATTTCTGAAGCTGCTTTTCTTCTTTGTATTTTTGGAGCATTTGCTTTCGTTGATCACCTAGAACAGTTTTCATTGACCCTAGGTAGAAAAAACCCACAGTATATAATACATTTCAGAAAAAAGTTGGGCAAATGTCTAACTTCATCTGCTGTTAAGAAATGTTTTCAGTAACTTTTGTTAATTCCTTAGCACTCTAACAACAAGTTATTTCAATCTCTATTCTTTTAAAATTTATATTTCTTTTGCCTTTGTCCTTTCAAATATTTATTAACTGCTTGTTACACACTAAGCATGAATTACTTCACTTTTGAATTAATGTGCTTGTATGATAGCCATCCTCCAAGCTGACCCCAATGATTCTCACCTCCTGGCAATGATACCTGTGTGTCATCCCTTCCCACACCCAACAGGGCTGACCTGGGTAACCAACAACATACCGTGAAATGATGGTTTTGACTCCCAAGACTAGACAAAGACACTGAAGTGTTTGCCTTACCCTCTCTTGGATCACTTGCACTGGAGAAAGCCAATGGCCTTGTAGAATCTTAAGGGGACTTGAATGGCCCTATAGAGGTGTCCATATGACAAAGTTCTAAGGCCTCCTGCCAAAAGCCAGCAGCAACTTGCCAGTCATGGGAGTGAGTCATCTTGGAAGCAGATCACCCAGTCTGAGTCAAGCCTGCAAGATGCATCCCCGGATGACATCTTGACCGTGACCTCCAGCACCACCCACTTAAGCTGCACCCAAATTCCTAACCCACAGCAACTGTGTGAAATAATAAATGTTGAAATTGTTTTAAGCCACTAAGTGTTAGGTTAATGAATACCCAATATTAGAGCTACTTGTCAGTTTCTTCAGCTCAACTTGGGTTTCCACCTACATACTGTTTGTTTTAACTAGTTTGGGAAGTCGAAGAGGCCATGTGCAAGACATGCTTGGGCAATGTGAATAAGTAAGAGAATTTCTGCCCTTGAAGGGCTCACAGCACCCTGGAAAAATGAACAGCTTCAGTCTGGTTTAGCATGAAACAAATAGGAGAATGCACACAATAGAGAATCAGAAAAAAACCTCACTGTGGGAAGACCAGGAAAGGCTCCTCAGAAAAGAGAATACCTGAAAAAGTTTCCGAAGAATGATTCTGATTGCCTATTCATTTGTAACACAATTGGCACCTTACTTCTCATGCTATGGTCCTATTGAAAAAAGCTAGTCAGTTGTCCCACAGAATGCCCTGCACTGTATATTTGTTTGTCTGCTTTCTCGTGTTTTTTACTCATTCCTCTAGCCTTCATGTTTTCTATAAACTGGAAATTATATCTAAGGTTTTGATTAGACTCAAGTTCAACTTTTGGGGCAAGACTATGTCCTGTGTGGTGCTGCCAAAAACCTTGGAGTCATCCTGACTCTTCTTTATCAACCCTACATCCAGTCCATTAGGAAATATTATTGGTCCAACCTCCTAAGTCTATCCAGATTGCAACCACCTCTCTTTAATGCTATCATTTTGATCAGCCATCATAAACTAAATTATTGTAATAGTCTCCTACTTGGGTTTTCCTAAAGCCATTTCCTAAAGCCATATAAAGGATTACAGGATTTCACCCTATAATCCATTCACAACACAGCAGCCAAAGTGATGCTTCTAATCCATAAATCAAATTTACATAAACACCTATTAATCCTTTAATAGCTTCTCATTTCACTCAGACTAAAAGCCAAAGTCCTTATGATGTCCCCTGAGGGCTCCACAGGGGTGGGAGCTACCCCTTATTCATTCTTCTCTAGCCATGCTTGTCTGCTTGCTTTCTCTGGAACACACCAGGCTCACTCCCACTTCTAGCCCTTAGCAAATGGAAAATAAACCAGATATTTTAATAGCATACTGAAAGGGTTAGACTTTGATTTGAGATTTTGGTCAAGGAATAGAGCATTTGAGGGGGGCAAGAGAAGAGGCAAGGAGATGACTTAGGAGTCATAACATCACTGGTTCCCAGACAAAAAAATGTCTAGTTCCTCCTTGAAAAGCCATCCTCTACCATTCTATGACCCCATTTTCATTTCCTCCCAAATTCTAAGAGATGTTGAAATCCCCTTCAACTACCAGCCCATTTCCTTGACCTTCAAACATGCATGGATCACCTCATCTCAAAAACAAAATCCTTTAACACTTTTATCCAATTCTTTTCTCTCACTTTCCTTTAGAATCACAAGCATGATAAATCCAGAAGAAATCTTTTAGCCCAACACTCTCATTTACAGAATTGATTAAGCTTGAATATGTAGAGTCTTATAAGTGCCACATATTACAATGGTCGTAGAAATAATAAAATTGAAGTAGTGAACAGTTAAACAACTTAGCATCCCATTTCATTCTCTATAAAACTTCTAAGAAAGACTATCTCTGTCATTTACTCAGCACTTATCCCCGCTTTATTTTACTGCAATCCAGCTCCTAATGCCTGCTATATAAAGCAACTAAGTAGGGGTCCAGTGACTCCTGTTGGCAAAATTCGAAAGTCATTTCCCAGTTTTCTTCCTTCTTGTCTATAGCATCCCTTGCCTTCTAAGACACTCTACTTTTATTATTTTTATCTTTTGCTGAGGTCATTCCTTTCTTCTTTAATTGGTTTTTTCCTTCCTAATGACTCCAAGTCCTTTTAGCAAGTCGCAAGGGCAAATTCTTTGCTCTTCTGAGAAACCTTCCCATTGATAAGGTATCCTTATTTCATGGATTCTTTAATCAGTTCTATTTTTAATGCCCCTTATCAATTTCTCTTGTCAATAGTCATCTTACCACGCTCCAAAAGTAAGAACTTTAGGATTCCTATTAGTCAATATAGATAACACAGTGTTATAATTCTCCAGAGGTGAATGGCTTTAGCCTAGCCAGGGACCTGCATAGCCTTTACCTTGAACAAAGAGCATTTAATTGTAGAAAATACCAAGTTACCCAGAATGATGTTTCAAAACTCCATGTTTCTGTTCAGGATTTTTTTTTTTTTTAATATTTTATTTATTTATTTGTCAGAGAGAGAGGGAGAGAGAATGAGCGAGCACAGGCAGACAGAGTGGCAGGCAGAGGCAGAGGGAGAAGCTGGCTCTCCCGCCGAGCAAGGAGCCCGATGCGGGACTCGATCCCAGGACGCTGGGATCATGACCTGAGCCGAAGGCAGAGGCTTAACCAACTGAGCCACCCAGGCGTCCCACTGTTAAGGATTTTCTTAACCTCAGGTATTAAACCAAATTTTATTCACTCTTCAAAGCATTTAAAGTTACAATGGACCTTTACTTACTTGGCTTGACAGTGGCCTTTTCTGGAACAAGCTTTCGACATGTCTCATCTAATTCAAGAAGAATTCTACTTTCCAAGGTTGGAATGTTGACATCTTTCAGACCAAAGTGTCTATTTCGTTCATATTCCTTATGTCTGTTTTCTTTTTGAGACAGTGATTTCCTATGAGCAATTCTGGTTCTAATCATGTCGATACTTAAATCCTTTCTGTGTCGACTGGCAAAATGTGATGAAGACATCCTATCAGAGGAAAAAAGAGACCAACTTCCATGGATTTTTATTATTTAAAAAATTGCGATTTCAATCCAACTCCCGTCCTATCTCAGAGTCTTTGAAAATAAAAACATTAAAATACACACACAAAAGGAATAAGTAGGTAACGCTAAAGAGAGGGAAGGAGATTATCAAAAGATAAAACATATTTCTTATTTAGTTCTAAATAGGAACTTGCTTGACAGATGAAGGGAAGCCCAGGAAGCTATGGTCCAGAATATAAACAGAAGGCATTAGGAAGTTTAAAAAAAAAAAATTACAAGCACACTATACTCTTCAACAAGAGTAACTAAGAAAGTCTGCAAGAAAACTCCAGATAAAAGAAAAATCTGCAAAAGAAATGCAACAAATTAAAATGTTACATGATTTAAAGCAATCAACAGAGTCTAAAAATAAGAATGCATATGACCTGGATGCCAATAAGGTTCTTCTTCAAGAGACATGGGGCAGTGACAAGGGACTGTGGTTTTGTTTTCTTTCTTTCTTTTTCTTTTTTTTTTTTTTTTTTAAAGTAAACTCTACACCCAACCTGGGCCTCGAACTCTCTACAGGAAGGTGAAGAGTCCCACATTCTACCAGCTGGGCCAGCAGGGACCCAAGGTTTTTCAAGAATCCTCCTCTACTATTTGATTTGTCACCTCCTGCCAAGTATGAATTTACTAAATATTAAAGAAAAAAATAAAACTTATGATTGGTTATTTTAAAATACAGCACAGCATTATACACCGCAGAGAAAGGAAGGAGAGGGAGAAAGAGAACGAACAGTAAAGGGATATTTAATAAATATTTAAACCCTAAAAGATAGTATTACCGCCATTATACAGATGAAGTAAATTAACTGCTCCCGTTAGCACAGCTAAAGGATGGTGGAGCTGGCATCCCAGGTCAGGCAGCCTGGCTTTTCGCAAAAATCTAAGCTCTGTTCTTTGACTTCCCGGAGTTTTTTCCAGCTTGAAAATCTAGAAATACCTCAGTCTTGCTTGCCTAGAAGTTCTCAGCCGGGGTGTTTTCAGTTTTCACAGGATCTGGGAAGAGCTACTGGAATTTAAGTTTGGGGCCAACAGTACTTAGCAGTACTACTAAATACTGTCCCGCCCCAAAGGCTAATTACGACCCGGTGGCGAAACGCTGACTACTACCACACAGGTCAGGGCAACAAATATTTACTCTCCTGGAGGGCTGCGTCATCAACTACAGGAAGGACTTGTAACACGGTCCTAGAGGAGACTCTCCTGAGCTGCGCGTCTAGCCCACGGTCTCGGTCCTCCAAGACTTCCAGACCCTCTACAAAGTGGGTCCGCTCCCTCCCGCCAGCTCCCCAGCACCCACTTACCTGAGACAGCTTCTGGAGTAAAACCTCAACTGAACTAAAAATAAAGGAACCTTTGGGTCTGAAGGGCACTGCCGTCTCAGAAGCAGGAACAGAGGTCCGTAATCCAGAGCTCCGCAAAATTCAAACTTCCCGCACCGAGCCTCTGATTGGAGGGGTTTTAACCAATACTTCCGGGGAAATGCCCGCCTCTTCCCTTCGAAGAGGCTTGCGATTGGTTTGCTCCTGGCGATATTTGAATTGATTGAAAGGTGAACGGACGGTTCAAAGGATGGGTGTGAGTGGAATGAATGGGCGTGTCTGCAATTGATGAGAGGCGGAGCAATGGGGTTTCTGGGCGTGGGCCCACGTAACTGGCGTAGGAGTCACCCGTACTCCCAGGATCCCCAGTGTCCGAGAAAGGAGCTTGGCTTCCAGAGGTGGAGGGGCTTAGAGTTTCCAGAGCTTTTTAATTCCCTATTTAGTCACAAAAATCAGAGAGTTTATCGGACTGTTTTCCTCAGCGTTTCAAAGGAAGGACTTAAGCCATCAAATTTCTCCTTTTATTGTGTAGCGTCAACTTTTCAAGGGTGCCAGTTTTTGTTTTGTTTTTAAGTATGCTCCATGCCCAGGGGAGTCCACCTTGGGGCTTGAACCCCGGACCCTGAGACCAAGACTTGTGCTGAGATAAAGAATTGGATGCTTAAGGGCTGAGGCACCCAGGCACCCCGCCAGTCTTTTTCCCCCCCCCCTCCATTTTTTTTTTTTTATTGAAGTAAAATTCAAATAGAGTGAAAAACAGGTGTTTTGTTTTTTTTTTAGTGTATATTTGATGAATTTTACTAAATATAAAGAGCTGTGTAACCACCATCCAAGAGTTCCTTCAAGCCCCTTTCCAATCGCCCACCTTTTAGACAACTACTCCTCCGATGTCTATCATAAAAATAAAGGTGGTAGGTTTTCTTTCACATCCTCCTTCTTTCTCTCATGTTTTCGAGATCCATCCCTATTGTGAGTGAATTAACATTTAGTTGTTTTGATTATCAAAAAGAATTCCATTGTATATAGTTGATCCTTTAACAATATGGGTTTGAACTGCATGGGTCCATTTGTTTGTTGTTGTTTTTTTAAATATAAATACAGTACTGTAATGTATTATCTCTTCCTTATAATTTTCTAACATTTTCTCTAGCTTACTTTCTTGTAAGAATACAGTATATAATACCTATACAAAATATGTTAATGAACTGTTTATGTTATTGGTAAGTCTTCCTATCAATTAGTAAAGTTCTGGCAGAGTCAAAAGTTATACTCTGATTTTCTGCTGTGAGGGGGTTCATACCCCTAACCCCCTGTAGTTTAAGGATCAACTGTACTTTGCTTACCCATTCACCTACCGATGGACAGTTAGATCATTCCAGGTTTTGGTTATTATCAATGAAGTTGCTATAAACATTCTTGTACAAGTCTTTTTGTGGGCATATTTTATTTCTCTTGGGGAAATATAGGTGTGGAATTTCTGGGTTGTTGTAGGTAAGCTTAATTCTATAAGAAATTGACAAGAAGTTTTCCAAAATGGTGGGACCATTTTACCCTCCAACTTGTGATATATAAGAGGCCCAGTTGTTGGATATGCTTGCTAACATTTGGAGTCATCACTCTAATTTTAACTCCTCTAATGGAGAATAGTGTAAGAAAGGGAGGCAGGGACAATGTTCCCCCACCCCCCTCACCACCAAGATGAAACTGCCCTTAAAAAAGGATTGGGCGACAGTAGCATGGAGAGTTAATCATATTTAAACAGCCTCCCAACATTCTCATAAAAACCTCTAGACTTAGAAACTCCAGTGGCAACCCTTTTGGGTCCCCTCCCTCTTAGGGAGCTTTGTTGGGTTTTTTGTTTGTTTGTTTGTTTGTTTGTTTAATATTTTATTTATATATTGGACAGAGAGATCACAAGTAGGCAGAAAGTCAGGCAGAGAGAGAGGGGGAAGCATGCTCCCTGCTGATGAGAGAGCCCATTGTGGGCTCGATCCCAGGACCCCGAGACCATGGCCTGAGACGAAGGCAGAGGGTTAACCCACTGAGCCACTCGGGTGCCCCCCTCTTGGAGAGCTTTGTACTATCACTCAGTAAACTTTGCTTTGCAGCCCACTACTCTGTTTGATCTACCTCTTCATTCCTCAAGGCAGCATGATCAAAAGCCATGGGCACTAAAGGAAAAGAAATCCTGAAATACCTCTCGTAGGTGTGAAATGGTATTGAGTTTTAATTTTGTAGTTCCCCAATGTCTAATGATGGTGACCATCTTTTCATGTACTTATTAACTATTTTTATATCTTGTGAAGTATTTCTTCAGTTCTTTGGCCTGTTTTTAAAATTAGGGGTTATTTTTTTTAAATTTGGTTGTCTTTAAAGTATTCATTTGTAGTAGTTCTATCTCTTCTGAGTGCAAATCCTTTGTCATATATATATGTATTTTGAATATATTCTTCCAGGCTGTTGATTGACTTTTTAAAAATAATAAACTTTTAGGATGATTTCAGATTAACAGAGAAATTACAAAAATGATAGAGTTCCTGTAAGTCCCACATCCATTTTCCCATTACAGTTTCTCAGAACTATCCTTGTTTTTGGTAAACTTGACAATTTTGAGGAGTACTAATCAGATATTTTGCAGAATGCCCCTCAGTTGGAATATGTCTAATGTTTCCCCCATGATTAAGCTGGGGTTATGGGTTTTTGGAAGGAAGACCATAGAGGTGAAGCATCATCCCCATTATATCACATCGAGTATGTAATATCAACATGACTTATCACTGTTAATGTTAAGCTTGACCACTTTTTTGAGGTAGTGTTTGTCAGAATTCTCTACTGAAAAATTACTAATTTTCCCTCTTTCCAGACTGTTCCCTTGGAAGTAAATAACTATGGACAGCCTACTCTTAAGGAACAGGAGGTTATGTCCCATCTTCTGAAGGACAAACATTTTAAACATAAGTTATTTGGAATGGTTTGCATGGGAGATTTATCTCTTCTCTGATATTTATTTATTTAATCACTTCTATCAGGACCCATGGATATTTATTTCAAAGATTTATTTATTTATTTTAGAGAGAGAGAGCATAGTGGGAGGGGCAGAGGAAGAGAGAGTGAATCTTAAGCTGGCTCTATACCCAGCACAGAGCCCTACACGGGGCTTGATCTCATGACCCTGAGATCATGACCTGAACTGAAACCAAGAGTCAAACGCTTAACTGACTGTGCCACCCTGGCACCCCATGGATATTATTTTATACTTTGGGTCATACTCTAACACTTCTTTATTTTTTTACTCAAATTTTTCTAACGTTGGCCATTGGTAGCTTTTTCAGTTAGTTCTTCTGTCACTTTAATATATCTTCATGATAGAAGGACCTTTTTTGATTGTTTCTTATTTGTTTTTGTTTATTTTAGTAATTCCTTACTTTCTGACTCTGTAGGATACTCTGGGCATACCTTGCATTTTCACTGCCCCACTACTAGTTCCGGTCATTTCTCTAAGGAGCCTTGATTCCTTTTATTGGAGAATGGTACTAGAAACCAAGTTCTGGATATGACATGGGCTTCTTGCTACTGGATAGTCTCTCAGGTGACCAAAGGAAGAAATATACCTGTTTCTATACTAAGGTATGCATTTTGTAGCTATAAATATTTCTATACATAACCATCTGTATCTATATTAAGTTAATCATGAATTCATGCTGATGTCTCCAATTGTAATCCACTACCACATAGATCATTCTAGTTTTCTCCCTTTGCTTATCTGTAACCTCCCACTCTAAGAACAGAAAACTTGGAAAACCAACTCTGTTGGTTGCCTTTTCATTTTATTCATAGCATCATTAGTAGATAAAATGTTTTCAGTTTAATGGGTCTAATTTATCAGTGTTTTCTTTTATCTTAGTGTTTTGTTTATTTAAGAAATACTTGCCTACCACAAGGTCATGAAGTTATTCTCCTGTTTTCTTCTAGAAATTTAGTAGTTTGAGCTCTTATATTTAGGTCTGTGATCCATCTCAAATTAATTTGTATGTGGTATCTCTAATCTTTTCTCACTGATCTCAAAGGTCCAGCACTACATAAATGAAATCTGTAAGTATGGCCATTCAGGTGATTTTTCTTAGTTAACTAAAACTATAGTACTTTAGTGTATTAAGAAATATAAAACAGGGCGCTTGGGTGGTTCAGTGGGTTAAAGCCTCTGCCTTCAACTCAGGTCATGATCCCAGGGTGCTGGGATCGAGCCCCACACTGGGCTCTCTGCTCAGCAGGGAGCCTGCTTCCCCCTCTCTCTTTGCCTGCCTCTCTGCCTACTTGTGATCTCTGTCAAATAAATAAATAAAATATATATATATATATATATATATATATATATATATATAACAAAGCATGGTATATGGGAAGGACACAACATTGCATGTTCAATCCATTTAGCAACAAGGATGAGATTGGCAACTTTGGTGAGAATAATCTCAGTTGAATAATGGTGGCAGAAACCATAGTGGAATGAACTAAAGCTTCACTAGGAATTACTGAAACACAGGCAGAGAGTGTAAGTAAGAAATAATGTTTTATTGATGGAAAGGACTTTGAGGATTAATGACTTGTGTTAGATCCCACAGCTATTTAAGTGGCAGATCCAGGACTCAAACCAAGGTATTTTTATCTTCCTAGCTGAAAATACGGCTTGTTTCAATGTTAATTTGAGAATGAAAAAGCACATGGGCTTTGGAGTCAAATAGATGCAGTTTAAAATTGCACCTTTAGGAGCACCTTGGTGGCGCAGTCAGTTAAGCCTCTGACTCCTGGTTTCATCTCAGGTTGTGATCTCAGGGTCTTGAGATCAAGCCCTGCATCAGACTCTGGGCTCAGCGTGGAGCCTGCCTAAGATTCTCTCTCCTTCTACCTCTGCCCCTCCCCTACTGGCTTTCATACTCTCTTTCCTTCTCAGATAAATAAATAAATAAATATATATATATATATATATATATATATATATATATTTTTTTTTTTTTTTTTTTTTTAAATTGCAGCTTCACACTGGGAAAGTTCCCCGACTCTCCATGTCCTTATCTACCTCTTAGGAACATCGGGAAGATTAAATAAAATAATTAGTTGCAGTTCTGTTTCCTACCAAGATGCTGACCAAGTAAAATTGCTGCCTCCTTCTTCCAAGATCAACCTCAAAGGAGCTACAGAGGGGAAAAAATGTCAAGTTACCTAGAAAACACCCAAACACCAAGGAAAGAGGAAATTCTGGGCCAATGTGGCTGTTCTGAACTGGTGTTTATGGAAAGATGGATATGGCTTGGGGCAGGAGGCAGTGGAGAGTAAAATAGGAAATTGTAAAAATTTGGCTTTCACCCTCTGCTACCATTCTCTTGGGAAAACTGTGCCTGTTCCTATATAGCAGCAGCTGAGAGCTCCAGAAGATATAGAAAGGAATATAAAAATAGGTGTTTGGGGGCGTCTGAGTGGCTCAGTTGGCTAAGTGTCTGCCTTGGGCTCAGGTCATGATCTCAGGGTCTGGGATCAAGTCCCGCATTGGGCTCACTGCTTAGCGGGGAGTCTGCTTCTCCCTCTCCTCTGCCTGCCACTCCCCCTGCTTGTGCTTTCTCTCTCTCAAATAAATAAATTAAAAAAATATTTTGAAAATGAAAAAATACATTAGTAATGTTTGTTGTTTAAAAACTGCTAAGACCAGAAGAAAGAGAACATACATTCACAATAACCTAGAAAGTCTCTAGATAATATCAAGATAAGGAAGGTGAGAGTAAAGAAAAAGCAAGAGATAAGAGGGAGTACTCAAATTCCCATCTGATAAGGGGCTTTTACATATAGTACTTTTCTAAAAGTAGGAAATAGAAAATGTGGGAGAAACTGAAACTACAGATTAAGATGATAGAAAATTTTATAAATATATCAACAAGTACAGGAAGTGCAAGTGGAATAAATCTCTAATCAGAAGATATATTGGATTTTAAAAATTCAGGTATGTGCTTTTTATAAGACATATGCCCAAAGCACAGACATGAAGTGAAAAATAAAGGGATGGTATAAATTATGGCAGGCAAATACCAGCCAAAAAGAAAGCTGATACATTATTAGGAATGAAGAGAGTCACAGTGTCATGATGAAAGTTTCTATTCATCAAGGTAGAGTAATTTGAAACATGTATACATCTGATAAAATAGACTCAGAATGGATGAAGCAAAAATGTATAGAACTACAGAAAAAAACCGGTAAGTCCATTTGATTGTGATTCAGCACACCTCTGTCATTTCTGATAGGCCAAACAGACAGAATATTAGCAAGGATATACGAAGGGTCTGATCAAAACAGTTCACAAACTTGACCAGAAGAACAAGGACCAATCAGAGAATCCACCTTTCTTAAGCACACATGGAACAACTACAAATGATCACATAGCAGACCATGAAGAAACATCAACAAACTTCAATGAAGAGATTCCAATGAAGTTAGATATTAAGACCAAAATAATAAATTAAGAAATTCCTGTTAAATAAACAAACAAAAAAATCTTTAACAAATGAATAAATTAAAAAAAAGAAATTCCTGTTAAAAAACTCTTGCTTTAGGGTGCCTGGGTGGCTCAGTGGGTTAAGCCGCTGCCTTCGGCTCAGGTCATGATCTCAGGGTCCTGGGATCGAGTCCCACATCGGGCTCTCTGCTCAGCAGGGAGCCTGCTTCCCTCTCTCTCTGCCTGCCTCTCTGCCTGCCTCTCTGCCTACTTGTGATCTGTCTGTCAAAAAAATAAATAAAATCTTTAAAAAAATTAAAATAGATAAAATGTTAGTAAGATGGATCCAAAAAAGAGACACAAATAATATCATGAATGAAAATATACAAAGGGAATTATATCAGTTATCTACTGCTGTGCAACAAACTGTCCTAATGTTTGTAGCATCAAACAATATCCATTTTACTTGCTCTTGATTAGTGGTTTGCGAATTTGGGCAGATATCAGTGGGACAGCTCACCTCTGCTTCATGTCTGTGGTCTCATCTGTATTTCTTTTCTTTTTTTTCCCAGCTGTATTTCTTAAATGTTTTCCTTTGCACAGATCTAAGGGTAGAGAAGTGTTGGTGGTCTCTCCAGTGTCCTGAGGCAGCAGCCCAGCGTGGTCCATCTCATTATAAAGTTAGTCAAACTTATGTTTTTCCTTAAAAATCATATTGATGTATTTTTCTCCATAAAATGTGAATTCTATATGGAATTTATTTTAATATTAAAGTGTTATGTTATTCTCAAAATTTTTAGGAAATGTAGATACTCCAGGAGGAAGCTCTGTAATTTCCTATGATGAGGTATAGGAGATGTTTATCTTTGGGCAAATGACACCTGAACCTTCATGGTTCTGAAGCTTTGTCTTCCCATATACAAACCATGGGAGTGATCATGTTTACTTACATACACACTTGATAGAGTTGTGTTTAAGATGAAATGGAAATAATACATATGAAAATGTTCTGAAAACTGTAAAGCTCTGTATAGATAAAATCTGCTATTGTTGTTAAAGTATTTTTTGATTGGCAAGAGAAAGAGAAAGCAAGAAAAGGATGTTTAGAAATAACATAGTCTGTATACACTGTTTTCCCAAAATTATTAATTATGTCCTGATATAGGATCTTTGGGAGATATATGGGGGTTTTTTTCTTAGAGATTTATTTATTTATTTTGAGAGAGAACAGGGATGGGGGATGGACAAAGGGAGAGGGAGAGAATCTCTAGCAGTCTCTCTGCTGAGCATGGAGCCCATCAGTAGGCTCAGTCTCATGACCCTGAGACCATGACCTGAGCTGAAATCAAGACTCAGTTGCTTAACTGCCTGAGCCACCCGGGAGCCCTAGGAGATATATGTTTTCTAAGAGTTGATTGTCTGGGGATAATTGTTCCTCTTAACAAATTCATAAATCACGCCAGTAGTTTCAACAAATAAGATAGGGGTAGAAGGAAATAGAGTGTCTAGAACAAAAGGAGCTGTTGGATTTCTATGCAATTTTATTTATCTATGTTATATTTAAGCATTTCTGGGTGAAACTACATAATGAAATTGGCAAAGATAGCATAGCTCTTTTAGTTGAGATTTTTACCATCAGAGGGACACCATCTTTCCGAAAGAAATATATTTAATAAGTACAAGTCTACAAATCTTTGTCTGTCTTATAGACTTTAACTGTGCAGCAGTTATGATACATTCTAACTCAAAATAATGATGACCTAAAATCAGAATGATAACTCTGTATTAAAAATTAATGAATCAGCAGTTTTTATAATTGTAGCAACCCTGAAATAAAAAACTGTCTAGAAAAGGGCTGTGGAAAAGAGGTCACAGTATCACTTAAAAATATATCAAAATTCCATTATTATGTATTTTAGGGCAAATGAAGACACATATGTAGAAGAAAGAATGCTGTAATTGGTGATGTTCTTCTATGTGGCAGGGAAATTATGCCAAAAATGTAAATTAATATAATCCTTCAGTTTATTTATTTATTTATTTTTAAGGTTTTATTTATTTGACAGAGAGACACAGCAAGAGAGGGAACACCAGCAGGGGGAGTGGGAGAGAGAGAAACAGGCTTTCCACTCAGCAAGGACCCTGATGCCGGGCTGGATCCCAGGACTCTGAGACCATGACCCGAGCCTAAGGCAGACCCTTAGTGACTAAGCCAGCCAGGTACCCTTATAATCCTTTTAGAAAGCACTTGGGCAGAACGTGTTGAGAGCCATAAAAACTTCAGAGCCTTTTGACCCAAAATGCAATACCTGGTGATTTGTCATAAAATCATATGCTTGAAGAGGTTCACCAGTTTCCAGACAATGAAAAACTGGAAGCAATTTAAATATCAACCCTGGGAGAATGGTTTGGTAAACAGTCTAATCTGTTTGATGGCATATTATGCAATCACTAAAAACATTAACAATGAAAGCCAAGTTACAGCATAGAAAAATGCATATAACATAGTGTTAGTGGGAAATGAAATGGACTATGCTTGTTCACTGTTGAAAAAAGTGAAAAGGAATATAGCAAAATTATAATAGCCACATTATAGAGGAGCTAGAGAAAATTTTTTCTTTCCTCTTTTCTTCAAAATGTCCAATGGCAAGGCACCATTACTTTACGTTACACATGTGTTAAGTTCTTCTCACAAAGTCAATCTTAAGAGAGATCACAGCGACTGTAAATTTTAGACATGGTCAACGGTTATTTGGAGGCTTGGCGATGATAAGATCTTAATGTGTTCATACGGTTTGGGGAGTGGGACATTTTGCTCCTTCTACTCCAATTGCAAAGGCATTTTTAATACTCTGAAGGAATATTAATTGAATGGTAAAGAGTAGCAATGTAGGGGTGCTGACAACATAGACTCCATTTTTGTCCCTCCATCTTGTTCATGCCCTGAAATGACCTCCCTCAGGGCTATGTGTTCCAGGCCCCCTGAGGTTAATGTCAGCCCCAACTGCAATGCCTGAAGCCTTGTTCTCTGACCCTCCCTAAACTGGTGCACAGAAGGTGCTGCTTTAGATAACGATCTCTGGTTCTCAGATGGTGCCACTTTAGAGAACAACCCTGTGACCTCACCACCACACCCTGGGGATTAAGGTCAGGACTGGGCAGAGAATAGGGCATAGGAGAGCTGAGTGGTGCTTGGATCATTTGTCTACTGGATTTCCCTCTTCCTCCCTTTCCCTCTGTAAGTTTCCCCAGATGAAAGTTATTCTAAACAGTACAGAGCAGCTTGCATCATTTTTCTGTCTCAAAATACTTTCTCATTTTGGCGGATACACCACCTTCTAACAGGGAAGACGGCAGGGAGGACCTCAATAACCTATAATTAACCAAATTGTAGTACTAATTTGTATTTATTTATTTACCTTTAAAAAATCTGTTATAGAAGCCACCAAATGTAGATAAATGATTACCTAACTTTTAAATCTTTTTGTAGAATTTAGTTCAACATTCACTGAGCCGTAAGAACTATTTAAGCACTGGGGATATCATAAATGAGTAAGATACAGTTCTTGCCCTCAAATCGTTCTTCCAACGGTGACCTTATAAATAAATACCTTGTTTCAAATCCAGAGGAGCTGTGGAGATCTCAGTCAGCACTAATCACCTTTTTTAGCTAAGCAATCACTTAATCAGCTAACCAGCAACTGCTTAGTGAAGGCCTGCTATTATTGACTAAACTAAAATTAGTGAGATTTTAGTTACTTTATTATTTAGTTATTATTTTAATAAATACTAGTAACCTCTGAACATTGTTCTATTTTCAGTTTTTTAAGTCATAGTAGTTCTTTTATATTATATTATTATTATTATTTATTTAAGTAGCCTTCACGTTCAGCTCAGAGCCCAACTTGGGGCCCAAACTCATGACCCTGAGATCATGATCTGAGCTGAGATCAAAAGTCAGATGCTCAACTGACTGAGCCACCCAAGGGCCCCCAGTAGTTCTTTAATATTTTATAGTAAACATTTTTCTTTAATGAATACTATCTCAATTAGATACTGGTGAACTGTCCTCCATAAAAATCTCAAAACCATTTTTCCAAGAAGAGGATTCTGCTGCTACCGTGAGCAATAGCTTTATCAATGAGGCTTAAAAAAAAAAAAAAAAAAAAGGACATGGGAAAGTACTGTTAAAATAACGAAAAGATTTTTTAAAAAGCAGAATCCAAAACTATATAGTTTTAATCCAGTTTTGGAAAGTAAAATATCTATAATTATAGTGGCAGGCACTGTTTTGAAAGAGTTTTACCCATTTAGTCCTCACAAGAACCTTAGGAGGTAGCTAGGGTTAGGAAACTAAGCTACAGACAGGTAAGTGATGTGCCTTAAAAGTTACCTACCCCGGGTCACTCAGAGAAAGTGGACAAAGGGAAAAGGAAATGTCAGAATTCCAATAATTCTTAGATCTAGAGAGTATAATAAGAGGTAGTTCTCATTTCCTATTTTTGGTTACATATTTTCCTAATTTTTCTACAATGAACCTAAGTTGTTTGGTAATCATAAAATTGTTTAAAAATAAAATACCCAAGTTTTATGGTCAATACAGTTGCTCAGTAAAGTAGCAAATGGAGTGCTGTAAGCCAAGGCATTGCAATCATTTCAGTGAGCATGCAAAGAGCATTTTTGTTTTTAAGAGAGTGAGCAAACATGAGAGTGGGGGTACATGGTGGGAGGAGGGCAGTGGGAAGAGAGAGAGAGAGAAGAAAATCTTAAGCAGGCTCCAAGCCCAGTGCAGAGCCTGTTTCAGGCTCCATCTCATGACCCTGAAATCATGACTTGAGCCAAAACCAAGAGTCGGTCACTAAGCTGTCGGAGCCAAGTGCCCTGCAAGGAACATTTGTATTGACTCTGATGACATTTTCTTATGGTTTAAGTGGGGACATGAAATGATGTCAGAATGTTCCCTACAGGGACTGTAAAAATCCTTAGGCTTGCATTTTGAGTCCATTGCCTGGTGCACACATACTATATACAATGTAACTTTATACAAAACTTCTTCAGGATAAATCTAATACATATTAATCGAATTCTGACCTAAAGAAACAAAGTATTGCAGACTCAGCAGGACTGCTACTAGCTGTGTTTTGACTCCAAGTCCCCTTGAAAGCCACACTGCTGAGCCATGTTAAAGGGATAGCACTTCTTCATGCCTTGATTACTTGACTACAGATTTGAATCCACACCTCTGACCTCAATGTTTATGCTCTTTCTAGAATACCAGGCTGCCTCTCAAAATGATCTTACCAGTGTTTCTTTCTCTTTGGTTTCTTGTATTCTGGAAACAAAAGAAGTTCATGCAATATTGAAGCAAATATCAGAGTATACCTCAGAAAACCTGCTGATTAAAATGATTTACCAATGTTTCATAATTAGCCAAGGACAGAACTGAAACATGAATGTGTGTATACTTTTTTCCCCCATTAAGTCATCATGAGTTACACACATGCCTGACTCTGAGGCCCTATCCGCACAGATGGAAGTCGATAGGAGGGCTGCCCACAGTCTGGCAAAACTCTTCAATGCTGACTCGAGGCACTTCTAATCATTTCTGCCCCAAAGAACCTAAAGTGTATCTTACTCGTAATGGCATCTAATTTCAGGAAGAGCTTTGAAAAACTTCATAATTGCTTTATGCTCTTAGGGACGCACTTGGAAGAACTAAGAGATAATGCTCCTAGTTAACAATGATGAGGGAATCCCTGCAAAGGGGAGAAAACAGGGTTGATCAGGAGCCCTGAAATTAAACTTAAGGTGACCGAGCCCACCCTGCGGCAGAAAAGAAAAACTGGAATCCAAGAAAATTGAGTTCCTTTAGTGTGGCAGAGAATTTGTGGATACAAAAAAGAAGAGATTAGTGTGGGGTCTCCTGATTGGGTTGGGGCCACCAAATGTAGGGCAAATCTAGGTCTGGAGCTACTCCATTCCAACACGATGGAGTGGAGGCCAGCAGCACAGAAGGAGAATGAATTCACCCATGGCAGAACAAAAGGAGATAGAAGTTTATTGAAAATATCTTAAGGAAGCAGCAGGCAGGATAGCAAAGTTGACACTGTCAAGAGGTGGTGGTGGGGGTAAGGTGAGGAGGTATGGGAACCTATGGAATTTTCCCTTTTTGGTACCTGTGTCTGGTGTAAGTAACCCACTGGTCAGCTAGGACTGACCCCCTAATGGGTCTGTTTGGATTCAGCCCAATGGTCACTGCGGGGGCGTGGCGGCGGGTGGGGGGGTGGGGATGTGAGGGGCGTAGCTTCTACTTTATTCAGGCCTCCATTGTTCGAATTCATTGCCTAAAAGAGGCCTCTAACAAATAGGAGAAAAAAAGAACTAAGGATAATGGTGAACCTGTAAAATCTGCTCTTGTTAGTTATTGTCAAGGGCTTGGTAATGAGAAAACTATTCTCTAAAAGCATACACACACCTGAGCTGTCCAAAGTGGTTGCCACCAACCACATGTGGCTATTGAGCACCTGAAATGTACCTACGGTGACTAAGGACAAAATTTTAAAATTTTACTTAATCTCCAGTAGTTTAAATTTGATTCAGTTGTTGGGAAGCTTTTAGGTATATTTGTAACAACTTGGGTAGGTGGATACACTTTGCAACTCTAGATTTTATGGCCTCTAAATACAGATCAAGCTTTCCCATGAAAATCTAAGTCCAAATTGAGATCCGCTATACGGGATTTGGGAGCCACGGTATGAAAAAAGTAAAATATCTAATATAATATTTCTTTATATTCTGTGTTGAAATATTTTGGATAAATTATGGATATATTGAGTTAAAACCCATTACTAAAATGAATTTCACCTGTTTCTTTTTTAATGTGGCTATTAGAAATCTTTAAATCACCTGTGTGGCTTGCATTACCTCTCTGTTGGGAAATGCTGTCATCGTTATGAGAAACATTGCCATTTGAAATATCGGTGACAATGGAATGTCTCATTCCTACTCAGAAGATCTGAGCCCTGTGGGTTACTTTAATACAGGGAAACAGAATCAATTTCCAACCAAGAGCTTCAGATAAGAGGTTCTTCAACTGCAGTTTCCAAGGAAACAGGTAATCAGAGTAGAATATTCCTAGGAGAACTTCTAAAATGTTTCCAGTGGAAGGCCAAGGTCATGTAAACAATGTTTCTCCTCTGGCTATACAGCCCCTGTCCTTTGGAACGATTACTGACACCCCCCCCCCCCTTTATCAGTGATATCCGTTGTTCTGCTCTGTTCCTGTTGCCTCCAGAACAAAAACTGCAGAGAAACCTCAGTTGCTAAACTGCTCCCTCTTCATTACATCACCAGTTCAGAGCCGATCCCCACTTGTCCCAGGCCCTCTTCAGAATCCTTCGGCACAGGCTCCAACTTTGAGGTAAGTCCCTTCCAAGTCTCTGATGCCCAGACATCCAGGGCCCCGGAGAGGCCTTATGCTCTCTCTCTCTTGCAGCAGGTAAGTAACCCCAACTTTAACTACGAGTGTGTTCCTGGTGGTCTTCATCGGATGGACTTCATCTAGGGACATCTGAAAATATAGTCTTGAAATCTTGAAATTGGATTACCAAAAAGGAACGAGAGGAATTATTCACTGATTCCAGAAAAATTTGAAATGTAAAGAGTGGAAAGCAATTGTAGAGTCTAACCAACCTGGGTTCTATGCCTGGAGCTACTCAATTTCTTTCTATTCTCAGACTTCATTAAACATCAAAACATCAAAACATCTATTTCAGGGGTGCCTGGGGGGGCTCAGTCTGTTAAGCGCCTGCCTTCAGCTCATGTCATGATCCCAGGGTCTGGGGATTGAGTCCTGCATCGGGCTCCCTGTTTAGTGGGGAGTCTGCTTCTCCCTCTGCCTCTCCCTACCCCCTGCTCATGCTCTCTCTCTTGCTCTCTCAAATAAATAAATGATCTTTTTTTTTAATTTTTTTAAAAAAATTATTTATTTGTCAGAGAGAGAGGGAGAGAGCGAGAGCAAGCACAGGCAGACAGAGTGGCAGGCAGAGGCAGAGGGAGAAGCAGGCTCCCCGCTGAGCAAGGAGCCCGATGTGGGACTTGATCCCAGGATGCTGGGATCATGACCTGAGCCGAAGGCAGCTGCTCAACCAACTGAGCCACCCAGGCGTCCCAATAAATGATCTTTTAAAAAAAATCTATTTCATAAGGGGGTAAGAATTTAAGGAAATACCCTACTTAAATTGCAGCTGGCACAGTGAACACTTTAAAATGGTAATTACCAGGGCGCCTGGGTGGCTCAGTGGGTTAAAGAAATTTGTTCTGCTTTTGCGTGTTTTATTTTTATTTTTTAAAGATTCATTTATTTGAGACAGAATGAGAGAGAGAGAGAGAGAGAGAGCGTGCACCAGCAGGGGGACAGAGGGAGTGGGAAAGAGAATCCTCAAGCAGATGCTCCAGTGAGCATGGAGCCTGATGCAGGGTTCACTCATAGGACCCAGTATTAGGACCTGAGCCGAAATCAAGAGTTGGATGCTTAACCAATTGAGCTACCAGGTGCCCCTGTTTTCCTATGTTTTAAAGATGCTTTTATTTTATATGCCTAATAAACTTTTAATGTTTAGTGGCTCCAGAGTCCCTGTAAACCAAGCCTTGGATTAGCAGGCTACCAGGATGAGAATAGGATAGTAGTAAAAAGAGAGTGGGCTTTGGCCTCATAGAGACATGGGTTTAAATTCCAGTCCTGCCACTTTTTTAATGAATAGGTTCAAGTCTCCATTTGGCCTCAGTCAAGAGATTTACTTCTTCCTCAGCTTCCCTTTGATAACAATACTTTCCTCATGGAATTTTAAGATAGATTAAAGTACCTGACAAATAACAATATCCTTGGATCTACCAACAGAAACTAGGAGCAAGGAGCTAGTGCTATCAAAAGTTAGTGAAAATGTGGGTGCCTGGGTGGCTCAGTGGGTTAAAGCCTCTGCCTTCGGCTCCCGTCAGGGTCCTGGGATCAAGCCCCGCATCAGGCTCTCTGCTCAGCAGGGAGCCTGCTTCCCTCTCTCTCTCTCTCTGCCTGCCTCTCTGCCTACTTGTGATCTCTGGCTGTCAAATAAATAAATAAAGTCTAAAAAAAAAAGTTAGTGAAAATGGCAAAATTTACTGTTAATTGGTGATAACTATAAACTGGTAGAGCTTTCTAGAAAACAAGCATTGAAGCTGTTTCCCAATCAGTCTCACTTGTGGTAAAGTGGGTAAGATTTTCCAATTCACAGTACTATAAGCTTTGGAGCAGCATCTCCTCCCAACCCCCTAAGTCCATTTTGAAATTTAAAGAAAGTCAAACTAATTCAGATATCTTTTCTCCTCCACTTATGGCTGCTTTCTTTCACCAATCATTAAAGGCTGTTGATTCTTCCCTGAGAACTGGTCTTAGAAAACATAGCAGAAATGCAAAAAATGTTGATTGACATTTTTATTATGCAGACGTTCTACATAAAGTGACAAGAGTTCATTTTTTATGCTGCTGTGAACTCATTTCAAAGTGATTGAAAGCCCTTCTCAAATTTTCTGTAAAATTTAAGCACACATCTGCAAAATTATCTGTGAAAATATATACAGAGTTAACAGATTACAATTATTTAAAAGTTACACACATATTTTGACAAATCCTGGGTGGAACTGTGCAATGTGGTGAGATTGGGTGGAGCATTTTTGTATTTTAATTCCTACCAGTATTGTATTAATAGTTTTTGTACAATAAATTGTAGCTTAAAAATTCGTGCAAATAGTACAATCTAACTATATGTCCCTAAAGATCTAATTTAATGTTAAAATCTTCAGTTATTTTAAAAAAACACATCTAAAAAAACCCACATCTTTCTTTAAAAGAAAATGCTTGCTGAATAATATATTTTATATATGTTATATATTATAAATTAATAATTCTCTTCTTATTAGCTAGCTAAGCTATTTTTAATTTCCCTATTATACATAATCTTTCAACTAACACCTTTTAAAATGTCAAGTGTTGTTCAAGCTTTTCTTTTATATCTCAACATTTTTTTCTTTATTTGCCTAGTCTTTACAATGGGAGAAAGAGCAACATAATTTTTTTTTTCCCAACAAATAAGGTGTTTTTTATTTATTTATTTTTTTAAATAATTTTTATTTTTTATAAACATATTTTTATCCCCAGGGGTACATGTCTGTGAATCGCCAGGTTTACACACTTCACAGCACTAACCATAGCACATACCCTCCCCAATGTCCATTACTCCACTCCCCTTTCCCAACCCCCTCCCCCCAGCAACCCTCAGTTTGTTTTGTGAGATTAAGAGTCACTTATGGTTTGTCTCCCTCCCAATCCCATCTTGTTTCTTTTCTTCTTTTTCTACCCCCTTAGTCCCCCATGTTGCATCTCCAC
>PISX010019564.1:0-37916 GCA_004024625.1 Mellivora capensis | reverse complement strand
GGGAAATTGGGGGGGAGATGAACCATGAGAGACTATGGACTCTGAAAAACAACCTGAGGGTTTTGAAGGGGCGGGGGGTGGGAGGTTGGGGGAGCCAGGTGGTGGGTATTGTGGAGGGCACGCATTGCATGGAGCACTGGGTGTGGTGTAAAACTATGAACTCTGTTACGCTGAAAAGAAATAAAAAAATTTAAAAAAATATTTTAATTTCAATATAATTAATATACTATATTAATTTCAGGTACACAGTGTAGTGATTTGGCACTTCTGTGTATTACTCAGTGCTCATCATGATAAGTTTACTCTTAATGCCCTTAACCTATTTCACCCATCTCCTCCATCCATCTCCCCTCTGGTAACCATCAGTTTGTTCTCTGCAGTTAGAGTCTGTTTTGGGGGTTGCCTCTTTTTTTTCTTTGCTCATTTTTTGTTTGTTTCTTAATTCCATATATGAATGAAATCATATGGTATATGTCTTTCTCTGATTTACTTATTTTAGTTAGCATTATACCTCATATTACATTTTTTTTCAAATGTAGTACTGCTCTGGTGGTCATGAAACATCAGTTTTTCATCACCACAAGCACAACCATCACAGAAACTATATTTTGCCATTTTAGGCTATTTGCTAAAATGCATAGTGATTATTTAGGGATTGATGGAAACCTATTTGCATTCATTCCTTCATCCTTTTCCCAAGGGAAAAGGCTATTATAGACCATGGGCAAGAGAGCCCCAGGCTTTGTGGGAACCTCAGTGGAGAGAATTTTGACCTTCAGGCAGCATGAATGACTGCAGATAATCAGACACTCTCCTGCTTACCACAAAGTGATGGATTCTGGGAGAGTTTGGCTCAGAAATACATCTGGACCCTAGAGAGGAAGATCACATGTAGTCTGCTGTAAATATCCTGTCCTTGCTGAGATAGATATTGTTGAAAACACCTGAAAGTATAAACCTTACAATAAAAATTACTACATTTCACAGTGTTTAAAAATTTTTAGTCATAGCCATGTCACTAAATTCTTAGTGATACCTTAGAAAAATTAAGAAAAAGTTTGTGTGAAGATCACAGTTTTTCCTGGAGTCAGAGTAGGAAGTAAATTTTTAAATATCTTTTTGAGACCCTTATTGAGATAGATGCATTCACTCAAACACCCTCATCTCCAGTTTGAGGAGCATCACAGGTGGCTTTTTATATACCTTCTGAGTTTTAGCTTCTCTTTTGGGCCCTTCTTTTGTTGGGTGATGATTTTTTAATGTGTGTGTGTGTGTGTGTGTGTTGCGTGTGTGTGTGTGTGTTTAAGATTTTATTTGTTTATTTGACAGAGATCACAAGTACACAGAGAGACAGGCAGAGAGAGGGGGAAGCAGGCTCCCCGCTGAGCAGAGAGCCCAGGACCTTGGGATCATGACCTGAGCCGAAGGCAGAGGCTTTAACTCACTGAGCCACCCAGGTGCGCCTGGGTGATGATTTTTTTAAATCAAGAGTAAGAAGAAAGAATGAAACCCATGATGTTCACCCCTTTATATCTTTCCAAACTATCAGTAAGTGAGTAAATCTTTTCCTGTATGGAATTTGGTACAAGTTACAGAGACAGAAATATAGAAATCAGCATAAAACATAAAGTCAGAGAGGTAAGTGAACTGTATCACAGTCACTGGGATTTATATTTTATTATTTACTGGAAAAGGGAAAACTCTTGACAAATGGATTCTTTATCCCATGCAAAAGGAAAATGTGATGTGTGAGGATGTTATAGAAGAGAATTGTCTAGGGGCGCCTGGGTGGCTCAGTGGATTAAAGCCTCTGCCTTCGGCTCAGGTCATGATCCCAGGGTCCTGGGATGGAGCCTTGGATTGGGCTTTTTGCTCAGCAGGGAGCCTGCTTCCCTTCCGCTCTCTGCCTGCCTCTCTGTCTTCTTGTAATCGCTGTCTGTCAAATAAATTAAAATATTTTTTAAAAAAGAAGAGAATTGTCTAATGTCCTAAATTCTTTCCTGCATATATTAAGGGCCTTGACACACCTGAGCTAAACAGTTTATCCCTGTGGGAGCATCCGTTCTATGAATTTTTGTTCTCTCACTCCTATCACAGAACCAGAACAGTAACAACAATATTATACAGTCACTGGTTGGGTTATTTTTCTTAGCAGTTCTTAAGGAGTCCTTTAATTCAGTAATCTATGAGGGCAAGAAAATTATATTTAAATGGAAACAAAATCACTTCTATGGATGAACAGTATATAGTTTATCATTTCCTAATATTTCACAGATAGATAATAGGTAAGTGCATATGTGTGTGTGTGTGTGTCTGTGTATTATGTAGGTATATATATATTATATAAATATATAGGTGTATATATATGTATACATAGGTATATATACTATACATATGTAGGTATATACACTATTAATATTTATATAGAGTGAGAATACTATCACAACTAGACAATTAAGGATAAGATTTAGGCACAAGTGTTGACTGCTCTAATGTTAATTCTTAATCTTGCCACACTTATGGAGTGCTGAAGCTCTTAGTCCAGGGATTCTTTTTTTTTTTAATCTGAGATATAATTGACATACAGCATTACATTATATTCACGTGTACAACATAATGATTCAAAATTTCATGTGTTGCAGAATGATCACCACAATAAGTCTAGTTAACATCCCTCACCACACATAATGAAAAATTTTTTCTTGTGATGAGAATTTTTAAGGTCTACTCTCTTAGCAACTTTCAGGTATATAATACAGTAGTATTAACTAAGTTACCATACTATATATTATATCCCCAGAGTTTATTTATCTTAGAACCAAGAGTTTGTATCTTTTTGTCCACAACCCCCACCCAAGAGATCTGTAGATAGAATACAGGGGTCCATCAACTTAGATGGGAAAAACATTATGTCTTCATTTTCACTAACCTCCAATGAAGTTTACCATTTCCTTTAATTATAATAGTAAGCAGCAAGCTACAGTAGTATTAGCATACCTGTGACTTTGTTACCAATATGGTAAAAATCACACATATTTTTTTATCACATTATAGGTTTTACAGTTATCTTGAAATATTGTTTACTGTCAGCATTACTTTAAAATCATGTTAGTTATTAGGTCCATCACTAAATATTGTTATTCTCTATATTGATAAAGAAGCATATATACTACTCTTTACAGATGTTTAGTTTAATAACTGTATTCCTAAATAATTAATTTTGATTGAAAACCCTATGTATTTTTGATGCATTTCAAGGTATTCTTTTTTTTTTTTTTTTAATTTGACAGAGAGAGATCACAAGTAGGCCAAGAGGCAGGCAGAGAGAGAGAGGGAGAAGCAGGCTCCCTGCTGAGCAGAGAGCCCGATGTGGGGCTCAATCCCAGGACCCTGACTGAGATCATGACCTGAGCCGAAGGCAGAGTCTTAATCCACTGAGCCACCCAGGTGCCCCATTTCAAGGTATTCTTAGAAGAGGTCCATAGGCTTTACCAGACTGCCAGAAGAGTCCATTGCACAAAAAAATTTCAGAATCCCTGCCTAAAGTGGCAATGATTCATACTGTTCCCTTTATTTGCAGAGTGGGTGGTTTTATCTCTGACACACTTCATTCTTTCTGTGCCCCAAACATTTATCAATACTTTGTGTATGTGTGTCAGGCACTGTTCTAGATGCTAGGAAGTGAGTAATATAAACAAGGCCCTTGCCTTCAAGGAGCATAATTCTAGTGGGAAAGACACAGTGAATTGAAAAGTAAATAAAGGGACGCCTGGGTGGCTCAGTTGGTTAAGCAGCTGCCTTCAGCTCGGGTCATGATCCCGGCGTCCTGGTATTGAGTCCCGCATGGGGCTCCTTGCTCGGCAGGGAGCCTGTTTCTCCCTCTACCTCTGCCTGCCACTCTGTCTGCCTGTGCTTGCTCTCTGGCTCTCTCTCTCTCTCTCTGACAAATAAATAAATAAAATCTTTTTAAAAAAAAGTAAATAAACCCAGTAGTTTCAAATTGAGAAAAGTTACAGAAAGGAAAGAAAGAAATATTAATAAGTACTACAGAGTGAGGGTGTCAGGAAGCTCTTCTTCACAGAGGTGGGGGAAATGTATTCCAGGCAGAAGAGAGAGCATATGCAGATGCACCAGGGCTGCAAAAATCCAATGTATTTTTTTTTATTACTATCATTAATGACCATGCTATGTTAATAGAAATGGGATTTTGGCCTTCTGGCATCCATTCACCCTCCTTTTTTAACACTTCCCTGTTCTGTTTTGAGTATTTGTTCTCCTCCTCTCTTAGTTCATAGTAGTAATGGTAGAACTGACTCCACACCCAGCTCTATAGATGTCATGTGGCATCCACCAGTCAGAACCATTCAGGTTCCACTGGCCACAGTGATTGGTTCAGGGAAAGACATCAGGGGTGGTGAGATGCCATGAAACTTTAAGTTTAACATAATGAGAGGAAATAGTTACTGTAACCTCATTGAAACCCCAAGAAGCCTAAGGATGAATCTAAAGCATAACAGAGAGCAGAGGTAGAGACAATGGGTCCTGGTGTCCTTGCTAAGTAAAACCTTGCTTGAAACCAGATTTGCCAGGAATGGCTAGTTACATTAGCAAATAAATTTCCTCTTGACTTGAATCAGTTTGGGTTGGGTTTTCAGTCATAACAGAAATAGTCCTGATATCTGATAAATTCTTTTACAGACTTGTTAAACAGTTCTGCTACATTACACTACTCTTGCTCGGCCTTTAGCTATAATAATATTCATCCTGAAATGGATTTATCAGTATATTACGTCAGAGGTGAATTATTTTCTCTGCCTATCCTTACCCCTCATTCTGGTTTTTGTTTGTTTGTTTGTTTGTTTGTTTTTGCAGTATTGTTCTGGATTTAAAGATCAAATAGCCAAATTCACTTCACACTCACTTACTGTTTTGCATATTTGAAGATAACTTCTTAAGCACAATCACTACAGTTCCTCCCTGTGATTCAGAGCACTGAACTAAAAGACCAATACAGCCTTTGTAAAGGCCAGGCAGGAAATAACTAGTAGCTGACTTCATGAGTCTAGTGCCAAGAAACAAGTTTCAAATAATACCTTGTATTTAAACTGTATGATATTTATATTCCAAAGGGCAATAAGCAAAATTCTGGTAATATAACCCCCCACACACACACACACAAACACCCGTGAACACAAATGTATATGAAATAAAGTTTCTTTGATATTTTAGTGAATGAAACTTACACCATCCCAAAGCCCTTTAATTCAGTAACACATTAGGGTTGCACAATCTGACTGTCTAGCTGATACCTTGTCTACATGGGAAATGTGCTTCTCCCTTTTGCTAGATATATTTGGGTAGCCTATGTAAAATGAATTGCTCTTCCCCATTTAATCTTTCTCTCAGGGGACTGTTAAGGTTAGACTACTAGGAACTTAGAAGTTTTAATACCAAACCAGGCAGCTAAGACCACCTTCAAAATCTGTCTCCAGTCCCTTGTCAGGACATGTCTGGAAATCCACTTAACTTCTCTTGAAACTTGGCTTCTCCAACAGGAGCTCAAAAATGATAGGGGCCAAAGCCACTGGCCTCCTAGGGTTAGTGTAAAAAGTAAAAATAATGGTCAACTTAATGATGGGATTTAAAATAATTACAGAAAGGGGGAAAGTTGTGATATTTAATTTTGGTCCATTTTTGTAGACTTTTAAAATACTCCAGATTGTTTCAAATCAGTAATTTGATTTAAGAAATAGAGTTTTCTCATCCAGCCAGTCAGCAAGGCTAGACAGCTATGTGACTGTGTTTTCTTCCTCCCTGCCCCTGATGGAGGATTTGGAGCCCTCAGGGCCATCGTTTCTGGCAGCAATTAGTCGTTCCAACCCTTCTGGGGACATGGTGCATGTCCCTCATTTTGTGCAGGGAGAGTTCATTACTGAAAAGTGTGTGCTATGGGTAGGAAATAAAAACAACAGGCTCCGAATAGCCTAGGGCTGAATTCATTACCTGTGGACTAGCTGCTAATGATTTGGGGAGCACACTGGTGCTTAATATTTTATCTGCTTAGTAAGGACTAGCCTCTTAAGCAAGCCTCAAACTGAGAATTTAGTGTCTGAAATTTCTGTTGTGGAGCAAGGCATATCAGAAAGAAAGAAGATTTTTCTCTTTGGTTTCTGCTGCTTCTGAAGCAAAGCCCAAGCCTTCTGGAGGTCCTACTATCTCCTGGGTACATCCATCCTGTGAGGACTAGGAGTGGGGCCTCCAAGGAAGGGGTTCAGGCTGTCCATGCAGCAGCAACCTGACAGATGCAGAGGTCCCATCCATCCTGTGGTACTTTGTTTCCATGCTGCCGAGAAAGTGGCAGAACAGTAAGAATTCAGGTTTGAACTCAGAGTACTTTTGTCATGAATCCGTCCAATATTTTGAAGACATGAGAGGCAATCAGGTAACATTCACAGTAGGAGATAAAAGGAAAGGGCTCCAGGAGAGGCAACTGAGTATTGGCTTATCTCTAATATTGTTTCTAATATCCTAATAGTCCATTAAGAATTCAAAGCTAGGTTGTGCGGCTCCAGAGTCTACGCCTTTAACAGCCATGCTGTAACCTGAAGGGCCACAAGGATGACTATGAGTCTTCCTGACCAAAGCTGAAAAGGAGGCCATATAAGCACCAAGTGTTGATGAAAGGACAACATACCAGAAACTCAGAACATATGTCTACACATGTACACACACACATTCACATACACACACATACACACACACACACACACACACACACACACACATACTTTTTCTATCTGGAAGGACTGAGCCCTCCTTCTCCTGGAGTAGAGGTTTAGGTAGGACAGGGAGAAGGGATGGGAGCAATTGAGGCCTTCCACCACAGCCAACCTTACAGCAGCAAATCGGGGAGAGCTATTTGTTAGAGAATTCTTGAAAAGCAGGCCAGAGCTAGAACACCAATCCACAATTCTAAAAAATGATTTTTCAAGGGCAGGGGAAATCCAGGAAGAAGCAAATAACCATTTCTCTGATGATCTGGTTTGATCCAGGATAAAAATCTAGGATATCAAGTAGAATAAAATAACTGCTATTCAGGTAATCCTCCATAAATATTATTTCGTATAAGCAAGCTTTAGGCAAAAGCTGGGAAGCAGATAGTTTGGGCCTAGCAAGAGGGAAATTTTGTGTTGCCAATTAAGAGAAAATCTATATATTTTTGAAAATCAGCCAAGGAGAAGGTGGAACGGATGGTCCATTAAAGATACTAAAGAAAATGGCCCACCAGTCTGCAGCAGGGGCCATCCAGTCTCCCTACATGGTTCACATATCCACCTCTCATCCTAGATTTTAGTTTTAAAAATAGAATCAATCTGTAAAAACAAGATTAAATTTCAAAAGCTCCTAATGTCATATATTTTAATGTAGTTTAGTCAATGTGTAATTTAAAAAAAAAAAAACAGAATGTAAGGCTGGCACTGAGATTATACATGGCTGCAGAACTTCACAGAGAGGGAAAATAAGATGCAGGTGACTGCTCTATTGCGGTTTGTTTTTAACTTTAATATTGCCTGTATTGCAACTTCTCCCACTATAGTACTGAACCAAAATAATGCCCTTGAGTTAAATAAAATGAGTGATTGCATTTTTTTTAAGCATAGGATGAGTCACCTATCTGGCAACTTAGAATTCAGTGTGAGATTTTTCTGAAAAGTGAGATCCAGAGATTGATAACTATTCTCATTTATCTTACCGCCTTCTTCCTTAGCCTCCAAATCAGGAAATTTGTGACTTTCTGGCCAAGTCTAAGTGTTGTATCCAATCACCTTATATGCCAGGGTGTTCACCAACCACATTTCATGAAGATTCTATAGCATGGCCCCAGGAGACAGATTGATAATTTTGCTGATGAATGTGTCATGCTGTTTTGAAGGAGAACATTTTTTGCTCTCACTGCAAATGGCTATAAATTCAGCCCAGCCTCATCTGCGTCTTCAGGTGGACCTCATCAGTTGTAGGCATCTTATCAGCAAGAAACAGCCTCTCCTAATGGCTTGATAAATATTCTAGCCTCCCCAGAATCAGTTATCGAGAGATTCAAATCAAGGTCAGTACTTAGAACAGCTATTACAACAGACTTAATGCCAGTTACCCTTTGTATTTATCTCTGAAACCAGAGAGGCTGAATAGCTCTTTTTATGTTTCCACTCCTGGTCACTAAAAGCTGAGTTCATTCAAAATTTCCTCCTGCCTAGAGAGCCCACATGCCTGTAATAAAAGTTGAAGAAGAGATTTATGCGAATATAAAATAAAATGTATGTTTCCTCTGATGTTCATTCCCTCCCCCGAAACCCAGCCCCAAATTTGGCCTAAAGGCAAAGGCATGTAAAACTGAAATGGTGGGGCAGCGTGAAAGGTAGAAACAAACCTCACTGCCTTTAGATTAGTTAGCATAAGACAAAATGGTTCCAGGGTAATGTGGGGTTGTTTCTTCTACTTCTTTGTTTTAATGAAATTGATTTATAGAGTCTGAAATCTGAAGAACTTAGGGCTTGGGATTTATGAAAATGTGCCAGTTCTCAATAGAAAATAAGCACTTTCTCCTGTATGTTCCCAACAACATACTTTTGATAAAAGTAATTATCTCAATTGTTAAGAAGATTAAGGGGAGTTACTAAATAAAGCCCTCACTCTGGAAACTGGGCATAAAGAACAGGGCTATAGTTAGTAATACTGTATTGAATACTTGAAAGTTGCTAAGATAATAGCTCTTAAAATTTTTTATCACAAGGAAAAACATTTGTAAGTGTGGTGATGGATATTAACTAGACTTATTATGATGATCATTTTGCAATTTATACATATATTGACTCATCACATTGTATAGCTGAAACTAAGTTATAGGTCAGTTGTATCTCAATTTTTAAAAAATCGGCACATTAAAAAAAAAAAAAAAGATCTTGAAATTCCTGTAGGGAAAAATGGAGTGTAGGGCAACGTGGTGCCTCCTCAAAAAAGCTAAAAGGTATCTATGTTCATAAGAGGACTTCACAAAAAGTACAAATCTGCAGACACTTTTAACAGCTCTTAAAAGTATCATCACTCATCTCTCTCTGTTTTATGGTTAATCGGGTCTTCTATGCAGGGAAGCAGTGTTCTACAGAATGTCAGCCTTACAGCTTGATTTTTGTAGAAACTCACCCTTGTATACAGCACTCTTCAATTGCCAGAGGTCTTCCTTTTGTGTTCTTATATAGTTCCTATATACCCAGTAAGCTTTGTTATAGGCAAAGTATGAGTAGCCCCATCTCACTGGTAAGACAATTGAGGTTCAGACAAGGTTAAGCGACTCATCCAAGGCAATGAAATTACTTATTTATGGAACACATATTGTGTTACAAAATTCTGGCTCTTCCCACTCTGCCATACTGTTCACCAAGGATACCAGGAGTAAGAGGTGATAGGTATAGGGAGGGCCTAGCCATGAATGAGAGGAGTACAGTGACCCATCAGAAGCCATTTCTGAGGCACACACTTGTAGTCTAGCCAGAAGTTTGATTCATTTTTCTAGTTGTCATTTTTGTACAAGAGGAAATAACAAAAAATATCTAGTTTTATCACTTGTTAAAATATCCCTTTTATTGTTAATTTCCTGTCTTTAAAAGTCATGTTCTTTCCATAGTAAGCAACTTCATTCCCTTGATGTCCTATCGGTATCTGAGGATGATCTTCCCTAGGAAAATTTCAGTATCTGTCAGACTATCCAAACTCCCATGAAAAGAGGAGAGGGGCAATGACTCAAGCAAGGTCTGTGTTCTGCTCTGGGTCATGGATTTCTATCTCATCGTCCCTTTCCAAGCCCAGAGACAAGCCCCCTTTCTGCCGTGAAGCAGTGCCAAGAATCACCTCCTACCCACTGTTGTGTTGAGTACTGGGTATTATATGTAAGTGATGAATCACTAAATTCCACTCCTAAAGCCAGTATTATACTATGTGTTAACTAGGTAGAATTTAAATAAAATTTTGGGAAAAAAAATAAAGGGTTACATCCTACCTAAGGTAGCTCATGATGAGAAAAAGTTGCCCACAACATCTTTGGATAGAGAGTGAGCTCAAGATGTGAAAATGGCCCTGGAACTCATAATACCATGAAAAATTACTTGCTTAAGAGCTCTTGGTTAAAAAAAGCGGGGGAGAGAGGTTAAGTTCCCCTTAAGTAACTTTTTTTTCTGTAAGTAGGAAAAGCTTGCTAAATCTGTGACCTTAAGGTTGACATTGTGTAATTGTAGTACTGAATAGATGTCCAAAAATAAGATTTTCCTCTGGTTTTTCAAGACCTTTCAGTTCCATACTCATGAGGTGAGGTGCCATTCACTGCTGTCTTTCAACCTCTATCATCTTTTGTGCAGAGTAGAAGAAGAAAATCATGTTTGGGTTCTTCTTTCACACACAGAGATTAAATGGTCAGGTAGCACATATGGGGCCGCATTCCAAATCCTTCTGAGGCCATTTCGAAGCATTTCATTGTTGCAACTATTGTTTTAGTTTTTCTTCTGCTCACAGCTCAGCCCCACCAACAAGCCTAGGCCTGCCTCCTTTCTTTCTCTCTGGAGGCTTTTCTTCCCAACAAGCTAGAAATTTCCTCACCTCCTGTTATACACTAGGAACTAAGAAAAGAACATGTCCTAACTCAGTGAGCTGCAAATTTGTTTTTTCTTGGCATTCAGATTCTCATCCCAGATGAAGATTTATTCATAAATGTTTTATTGCTGCTTAACTCCACAGGATACTTTAGCCCTTTTTTTCCATTTTTATTATATCTCATTTCTTACCCAGAACGAAGTTTTTCTCATGATACATATTCCTCTGATGTGACCCTTTTGTCTACTTTTCCAAGTAGATGTCAGAAAACAACATTATTTAACAGACAATTCTGGAGCGGAGTTATGTCAGCAAGGCTCTTCGTTTCTGTTTCTGACTGTCTTCTCTAAATCATCCAAGTGCACCTTTGCATGGACATCAGAGGGCCTGGCTGAAACTCCAGCTTCTCTAGCTCACCCCTTTAGATGCTTCCTTGGCAGGGTCTCATGCAGGAAGAAAACAGCAACAAAGACAAGTATGCACCATGGTGACCTTCTCAAAGATAGTGGTTTTATGACTCAGGCTTAAAATATTTGCTGTCAGTGGTGCATGGAAAGGGAAGGCTACTGAAAGTGGCTTTTAAAAAAGTCCAATCAACCACCCAGATAACTGGGCAAACAGAAAGTCAAGTTAAGAAAGAAAAAGAAAGAGAAAGAAAGAAAGAAAGAAAGAAAGAAAGAAAGAAAGAAAGAAAGAAAGAAAGAAAGAAAAGAAAAGAACGAACCACTTAAATATAAATCAATGCCACCCACATGTGAATGGCAGCAAAGAGCCTGAAGCAATCTTAAAAACAAAAATTTTGAATAGCTCCAAGAGTCAAAAAAAATGCAAAAATGGACCCATTGCCTAAGGTCTCAGAGAGGAAGTCTCTTTGGCCTGCCCTGCTCTGATCCTAAATGTCTGAAAATGATTCCTGTGCTTTTGTCAGGATTATTTGTCATGAACCAGGTTAGACAAGGCAGGAACAACCCAAATCTGTTTTACAAACCCACACTAGCCTTGTGTCCTCCATGGAATGCAGGCCTGCTAATTTACTTCCCCAAAGAAAGAAGGCCTGGAGGCAAATGATTCCAGGATCTTCTTTTGTTCTTAAAGTACTCTAAGGCATCAAGAGAATTAAAGTTTGACCCAGGAAAAATTAGTAAGGAGAAGCTCTTGTATATTTCTAACCCCAACCACTCTACCATAAATTCTCCTTGTGGCTAAATAATTTGTGATATTAATCACTTTTTCCTCCAACTACCAGGTAAGTAGGCTTTACTTTACCTTGCTACAGGGGAAGTTCATTTTATAATCAATAAGCTGAGGGGCATCTGGGTGGCTCAGTGGGTTAAAGCCTCTGCCTTCAGCTGAGGTCATGATCCCAGGGTCCTGGAATGGAGCCCCACATGGGACTCTCTGCTCAGCGGGGAGCCTGCTTCCCTCTCTCTCTGCCTGCCTCTCTGCCTACTTGTGATCTCAGTCTGTCAAATAAAGAAATAAAATCTTTAAAAAAAAATAAGCTGAAAGTCTCCAACACTAAACAGTTAGCAAAAGCCTAAATGTTAGAACCTAAGTTCACGGTAGAGGCAAAAGGAAGAGGAGAAGGAAGTTCATGAGTAGAAGTGAAGTAGTTTTGAAAAAGCCTGGGAAGAGATAAAAATAAAGGGATTTCTCCATGTCTAGAAGTAAAAGAGTGGGAGACAGAAGTTGGCTGATCACAGAGAGGCAAGAACTTGAGTCAGCTTTCTGGAAACACCACTGAGAGAAGTCCAGAGAGACATGACCATTAGTTGATCTAAGAACAGGCATGTTCTCTGATGTTGCTTGCCCATCCTTGTTCATGGACTGAGAAGATTCAAATCTACTCTGCCTGTGGTGTCTTCAGTAGACTTGCTGGAATTTTCATGCAGCACATCTCTGCTATGTGGACAGATTTTAAGGCCAGAATTGAGATCAGAGAAGAAAAGCCTCAAGATTTACTTACTCATTTTTATTCTCTTAGTTGATGAACTAATTGTCCTATAAAATATTAGTTTGAACCATGTAAAACTGCTGCTATTCAACCATTTGTTGACCCACAGAAATGGCAATTTCATGTGGTTGGCCAGTTAATGAAAAGGTAGTCTATCCACCAGGTAGGTTCTGATCTTGCTGGATCAGTAGGGAGAGTTGCTTGTCCAAGGATTTCCCTAAGTAAAGGTTTTCCACAGACACCTGAGCTGTTCCCTTGTCAAACATAGAGTGCCTACTGTTGTAATTCCTCGCAGAGGCAAAGTGAGTAAGGGTGTGAAAGAGTAGGGTGGCTATAAGTGGGGAGCAAGAAGAAGAATCACAAGTTAAAAAACAAATATACTTGGCAGCCTCTTGTTTTCTCTTTTAGGGTACATTTTCCATTTTTGTTTTGTTTTGTTTTTCATCTTCAAATTAATCCTTGTGTTTGTAAGTATATCTCTGAACAACAAGGAAAAATAAGCTAACAATGGTCCGTCAGCTGCAGTAAACACAGTGAGAGATAATATCCTTCCATTGATGTGAAGAGATGAAAAGGCTGTGACTTAAAATGTTTTAACATCAAAAAAAATATTAAAAGGAATGGATGCTGTATCTGTCAAATGCTTTTTCTGCCTCAAGAAAAATATTAAAAGGTCAAAGTTGAATATACATCCATTAGATATCAAGGAGTGATGGAAGGATAGACAAATCTCCAAACTTGAACACAGATCTCTGCCAGCAAGCAAAGAAAAATTCAAGAGTCCATTTTGCTTGGGTATATTTTATTTTGGAACTGTCAACCAGCTCCAATGCCCCCTCTTCCATGAAGCTTAACTATATTTTCCCAGCCACAGTGGGTTTCTGCCTTTTCTGCCTTCTCATGAAATTTTGTGTTATAAAAAAAGATTCTTCTTAGGGTTATTCAAATGCCAGCCATCTATGAAAACTTAACCATATTTAAGGCGCTATCTTGCAGTCTATAGAAAAAATTAGAAAATACAGTCCTGCTCTTAAGATTCTTAGAGTCTAGTAGGCAGTTGGCTTTGTGGACAGTTATTTTGGCCTGTGCCAAATGTCTTGGCGTGTCTTATATTCTTTACTAATCTCCAAGTTCCTTATGGACAAAGTTTATGTCCACTTCTTTTTGCCCCCGCTCAGGCAGTGCCCAGCACTGTACTCAGCATATACCAATATAATAAGGGATCCATAAATGCTTGATTGAGCCCCCATATTTGGGGGCTGACTTCAAAATTTGATGTATGGATGAGCAACACCTGTTTTTTATTGTGTCTTTCCCCACACCCTTTTGCTTCTCTTTCTGACAAGCCTCTGGCAAACGCCTGCAATGAGGGTCAAAGAATTGTGCTCTTGCCCCTTTATTCATTCAGTCTTCCTAAACTCACATGTAAGATAGGCACACTAAGCCTGAAGACTGCTCTGGTACAAGGATACCAATAAGCATAATCATTCAGTTTTCTCCCCCTCTTTTACTCCCCAGCTGGCTGCCAGGACAGGTGGCCTCCTTTTCCTTCAAATACATTTTCTCATTTTCTTTTCTTTTCTTTTTTTTTGTATTAACATATAATGTATTATTTGCTTCAGGGGTGCAGGTCTGTGAATCATCAGTCTTACACATTTTACAGCACCCACCATAGCACATACCCTCCCCAATGTCCATAACCCAGCCACCCTATCCCTCCCCTTCCTACCCCCCAGCAACCCTCTGTTTCCTGAGATTAAGAGTTTCTTATGGTTTGTCTCCCTCCCTGGTCCCATCTAAATACATTTTCTTTAAGACAGTTGTGGAAATCTTTTTTTGTTGCAGGTTCTCTGGATGACTATTTTGCTTCTTTTCTCTTTATGGTGTAGTTTGTTCCTTTCTTAAAGTTATCTGATCTGTGAAAGAGTACTTCCATTAATGAAGAGTTTCATGTGCTGGTCAAATTAGATTTAAAGCTCTATAAACATTGGCAGCTGCATCAAGCCAAGGGTTAGAATTATAGTGAGGAAGCCCACTGTCTTATTTTGGGTCCCCCCAAAAGCAGACTCAGAGATAAGGATTTGGGTGTAAGGATTTGGAAGATGACCCCAGGAAACATGGAGAGGGAGTGAGAAATGAAGGAAGGAAAGAAAGTCAGCAGAGTATGTTGATAAACAGATGACCTGTTTATCTGGAGCTCAGTCTTGCTGAGGAGCTCATGAAACACCACATAGAGCCATTCAGTTTGACTCACCTAAGGGTGAGGAGGCTGGGGAATGCATCCATTTCACCCCCGTTAATTAAAAACTGCCCCTGGACATTAATCCCTGTTTTGTCCAACATGTTTCTGAAGCTAGAAAAAGCCCTCAGGCAGAGAGAGAGAGGAGCTTGAGGTAGGAAGTCTTACCTTATACAGGAAGCTGAATACTGAAGCTGTAGATGACCTCTGGAGTGACTGAGGGCATATGGCCAGTGCTGCACCCATTATGCTGATGTATAATGCAACCTCCTGTCCAGCAGGCCCCACCACCTAGAGACTGAAGGAATGTTGTACCTGAGAATGCATGAGGGCATCAGACTGAGAGTAAGTGGGACTAAAATACAGCTCACATTCTGTTCCCAGACTGCTTACTCCAGCATGGGACTGCATCCACCTGAAAGATGGGGAGTTCTTTTTCAGATTTGCACAAAAGTATCAAATGGGCTAGTAGAGATCCCGATTATACTACCTTACTATTGCAAGAGATGCCAAAACAGTCTCAGTATTGTACCAGTATTAATAGTGTCTGATGTTATATGCCACAGTTTCCTCAATGTGGAAAAGAGGTAACAGCAGGATAAGAAAGCAGTAAAAAGCAGCCAGAGGAAGAGGGAAATCCTCAAGCAGACTCCTGCTGAGTGTGGAGCCCAAAGCTGGGCTTTATCCCGTGACCCTGAGATCATGGCTTGAGCCAAAATCAAGAGTCAGATGTTTAACCAACGGAGCCACCCAGGCGCCCCATACAAGTGATTCTTAATGCAAATATTACTTATGCTACCACCACATTCATAGCAATACTCTGAGGTCCTTTGCAGCAATAATTAATATGTGCTTTATTGTGAGCTTTTTATTCTATTCCCAGAGAAGATCTTAACTTTCTACTAATAGAAAAAGATGGCCCTCTCAAATTGTGCCTTGTGCTATCTTTGCCTGTCACTGAAATTTGCCACATGGCTGTGCCTGACCCAGAGAGCATTTTCACTTAATTAGAGTCTTCTTTCCAAACCCATCTAATGTGTGAATTTTGTAGACTCCTCAGTGCTCCTCATTGGAGGGATTGGCCTGTGAGTGATATCGCTGGTTATTTCAGTTTGGAATTCAGTGTTGTGGCTCCTGCTTCCCACACTTACAACAGACACATTGACTTTGCTGAGTATATTTCCTGCACTTGCCTGTGCTTCTGGGCAAGGACTTTTAGTGTTCTTTTCTGTCCCACAAACTGTGGTTTGCATGTTTTCCATCTGACTGCTTAATGGCAGGATGCCTTTCTCCACCTCATGAACAAATTGAGTTTTCTGATTGTAAGTTATTTACTTGGTCTTTGAAATCCTATAACTTGTCCCAGTTATTCATACTGACCTGAATAACTCCTGCAGCATGAAAGAACTCGGGGGTAGTCCCCCATAACCAAACTCAAGTCAAGGACCCTTTAAGTTCTAACGGCTATAGGATCTTATGAAGACCTCATTGGAGGCTTTTCTACCTTAGCAATTGTTAACTTCCTATAATCAGAGAAAGTTAGGTCTGGATAAGGCCTTGGAATTCATCCCAAAGTAGCATCTAATGTCTGTAGCTTGTAGAGTACAATATCTTGCTGTGATTTGATGTAGAGAAAATTTTTTTTAAGATTTATTTATTTATTTGAGAGAGAGAGAGAAAGTGCATGAATGGGCAGGGGGCAGAGAGAGAGGGACAGAGAATCTCAAGCAGGCTCCATGCTGAGCACAGAGCCTGGTGAGGGGCTTAATTCCAGGACCCTGAGATCATGACCTGAGTCAAAATCAAGAGTCGGAAGCTTAACCAAGTGAATCATCCGGGCACCCCTAGAAAAATTACTTTTAAAAAGGCTAAAATTTCTCATTATGGCTTTACTTGAAAAGGGAAGAGGCATATGGATCATGAAGAGCAGCAATTCCCTGATGGATATCCTGGCATGACCTTGAGATTGTCTTTTGTTACTTTATTCGTAATTGTTGATAGCTGTGATCATGCCCTCAGCTCTAACCCTGGATGCTCTGCAGATACAGTAGGTAAGGGATGGCAGTTGGCACAGAAATGCACATTGATTACAGGAAAATATGGTCTCATGCACTAGACAAGTTCTCCTATTTCCTATAAACAGGGAACAGAGATGACAGTTTCACATTCTGACAGTAGGTACAGGGAACTACTCTGTTGGCAAGTGAAATCATCAAGGAGCTCTTAAGTTCCAGGTGCTTGCTTTTATATTTACTTAAGTTAATGATTAAAATAGATGGACAAGCCCATTTGACTTTCTGCATATAAGGAACAATTTTGTTTGCTGTCATAAAGGTTCTTTTATTAATATTACCATTTATGTTCCTGACTTGAAATTTGATCTTTCAACTCCTGTAATAACTTCTTAGGCTTTAAGGATTCAATCACAGTGATATTTTTTATAATTGAAACCACTTGAAATAATGAAATGGTGGCTTTGGGGGTCAGAAGAATCTGGGTTTAAATCCCACTGACTAGCTCTATGACCTTAGTCAAGTTACTTCATTCTCTAAACTTGTCCCCATCTGAAAAACTTGGGCATAGAAATGTTGAGAGAATTAAATACTAAATGTGTTTTAAAAATTAATATGGTATCTGAAATATAGTAGATCTAGGTTTTACCAAATTATCTATCTATCCATCTTTCTATCTTTATGTCTCCCAACTTTCTTTTATGACTATATTAAGAACTCTAGCAAAACATTCAATATTTCTCTCTGGGTTAAATAAAAAAGGGTGTCTCTGAAGACTACTAATATTTTACATATTTTCTTTCAAGCAGTATTTTGTCTGTTGTAAGCAGGATGCTGAGGTTTATATTTTTGAGAATTGTGAGTAGTACTGTTTCTGCCAGCATGCCTTCTGAGGCTAGATTCTTCATGAGCACGAGAGTTCAGCAGGATTTCAGATCTATTTGTTGGTTTGTTTCTGGGTTTTTTTGTTTGGTTGGGTTTTTTTAGGGTTTCAGATTTTGATAAATCAAATGAATCATTGTTTTTAGCTTAAACTACTCCTCTCCTTTATCATGAGGACAAGTGAAAATAAGAGGACTTTCTAATTTGCCTCTGTAGCACTTATGGGTGTCAGTTCTCTTAGTGGACTCTTGAATTTAACAGGTGTCACCCCTATGTTGTCTTGTATTACCTGATTCTCTCACCTACCGTGGCTGTTCTCTGTCCTTCTACCCTTGGTACAGAAACTGCTAAATGCAGTCAGTTCATCATCAGCCTCTACCCAATCAACTGTGATTCAGTGGCAAACATTCTTGGCCGGCATCTGGAGAGTTGTTTGAGGGGTTTATTTTATTTTCTTTCTAATGAAGTCATTTTGGAGCTCTCCATATCATTGAAGAGAAAATGCAGACTTTCATCCTAGGAATGCTAAAAGTTGTTGAACATGTATGAAGAGTGGACAAGTAAGAAATTCCTTTGTTAAATCCTCAGTGTTGTGTCTGGAGACATAGGTTTGCCTTTTCTGTCTGTCCCCTGTGTGTAGAGACACACATTAGGCCAGCCCCCTATGGAATTCACTGTATGGAAGGCTTAGCTTCTCATCACTGCTTCAAAAACTAGGTCCTTCTGGAGTTCAGGAGGACATTGTATGTGCCATAGAATCCTCTGCTAAGTGTGGTCAAATGGTCTGTGGACCCCTTCTCAGACTAATCTTTTTAAAAAGAATATAGCACTTAATATGTCAAGGGAAACCATATATATTAAAATACAGTTATCAAAGTATTTTATTATGCTATGTACTTCATTAATGCATAAAGTAACAGGTCTAATAATTACCATAATTCCAAGTAGTGATGAGCTTAATAATTGGAGATATCTTTTTTTTTTTTTTTTTAATTTAATTTATTTATTTGTCAGAGAGGGAGAGAGAGCGAGCAAGCACAGGCAGACAGAGTGGCAGGCAGAGGCAGAGGGAGAAGCAGGCTCCCTGCTGAGCAAGGAGCCCGATGTGGGACTCGATCCCAGGACACTGGGATCATGACCCGAGCCGAAGGCAGCCGCTTAACCAATGAGCCACCCAGGCGTCCCAATAATTGGAGATATCTAAAACAATGGTGAAATGACATGAAAATGTCCATGCTTTTTACTGGTAACAAAGTCCTAGGTATTACTAATACTATTGTGGTTTGTTTTCTACATTTATCAATAAAGGAATGCTAAATTTCAGAGATTAGCAAAAATAAAGATGTCATTTTTTTTCCCTATCCAAGTTTATGGATCTCCCTGAATTCTTCTTCACCAACCCTTTGGATGTTCATGGCCACAGTTTAAGAATCCAAGGGCCTCGACGCCCAGTGTGTGAACCAAACTCTCTGGTTAGAGCTTCTCACAGTCTGGCCTCTCCCATTGCCAAAGTTGCAAGGATTCAAGAATCAATTCCTTGCCAGTGGTGAGAAGCAAAATCTGAACATTCAAAACCAAAGCTGTACTTAAGAGAAGGGCCTTTTGTTTTTACTGACAATGGAAGGGATTCACAGTGAAAAGATCATTGTGTACCTTGGATGTTTGGTTAGCATGCCTTTAAAGGCTCTGGAACATACCACAGGAGAATTCATCCCCCTGCAGACTTTAATGCCACCACATAGCAAATATTGAAGGGGAAAAGGAAGACCAGTGCATTTAGTCCACAGAAGATAAACACTTTCCCAGTTTATGTCTCCACAGCAGTGAAGTGCGTCATGCTAGATCATGCTATAGGTGAGCCTTGAGAGAGAAGCCTGGAATGCTTGTCCAGGGCACTGTCTGAGTGTTCCCAGCATAACCTTCTGTCTCTTCTCTATCCCCATCCCTCCTCCTTCTCAGCCTGGCTCCAAGTCAGCTTTGAACTAGAGCCCCAAAGGACTAAAGCCAGACTTCCTCTATGAAACCCTCCTGAAGCCATCCTAGGGTTCTGCCACTGGGTGATGGGAGTCACACTGAAGGGGACAGTCACTGCCACCTTCCGCCCTCCTCTTTTCTCCCCAGCTTCTGCCAGGCCCTGACATCTCTGGAAGCCAAAGGCCTTTCTTTGACTCCTGTACAGGTCTCCATGCTGTGCACTGCTGCCAAGCCATGGGGCCAGCTCTAAGAATGTGTTTTTAATATTCATTGTTCACTCTGTTACCGATGTGTGCACTGCAATTACTGTAATTCTTTGCACATGTGTTGTTATGAAATGGATGCCTTTCAAGCTATGCCAGGTTACTTTTTTTTCTTTCTGAAACCCAAATATATTATTTCTACCTATGTTTCAGTTAGTTTGCCATGCTTCTTTATTTTATTTCAAAGATGAGTCTGGGCGGTGAAAAGAGTAGTGTGTGCACAAAGCAAGAGCCGCCTACTTTCCTTGTGGTAGAACAGTTGCTTTTGATTTAGGCTTATGTGGTTTTTACCTCACTCTCTTGTTTTCTTCTTTCCATGCAAGCTAACTTTCAGACATACACATCCCACGTGTGCTGCTGCTGGAGTAGCCATCTGCACCCAGGGGAAGGCACACGTATAGTATGCAAAACAGACATGCACACATGTGTATGCAAATAGCATTTGGTTGGAAGGTTTCTTGGATGTTATGGGGTTGTTGTTTTTTTTCCTCCTTTTAGTGGTAGGGAGGAAAAGAAGGTCTAGAAAAGCTTTTTTCCTTTTTTTTTTTTCTTTTTCTTTAACTTTCATTAGGCCTTTTCTGGCACAATGTAGAAAATTCAGCTGGGCACAAAAGGATTATTGCCTTCATTAATTTAGACTGTCTTATTTTTGTTTTTAATTTTTTATCAAAGAAAAATGGCAAATGTGAAACTAGATTATAAAGTCTGCTAATATTTTTAAGCTTCTTAGGATAACAACACACCTTGGTTTTTAAATAAATTAAGAATAACTAGTTTTGCCTTTGAGAACTTACTCTTGAGATTCACAGAGGCCAATTTAAGTATAAAACAGTGGAGGTGTCCACCTGGCAAACATCACAAGCCATCCCCACATATATCTTTCTTTCTTTAGATATTCTCAAGGCACTCTGTTTTTGCTAGGAAGAGAAATCTGACCCTTGTCTGCTAAGCATTTTACTTTCATTGTTAACTATATCCATTTGTCATCATGAAACATTATTATTTTTCAGGTAGCAGGGAAGCAGGACCACTTGCTGCATAATGGTGCTGTAACTCTTATTGCCAAGAAGGAATTAAAGAAATGGAACGGTGGCTAATCAGCAAGAAAGAAACATGCAGAACGACAGAGACAGAGACAGAGAGAGGAAAAGGAGGGAAAGGGAGGGGGGACAGGGGGAAAGACACTGAAAGATAAAAACAGAGACCTATGCAGAAAAGCTAAAATTTCCATGAAAAGATTTATAAAAGGATGGTATAGCTGTTGCTAGGGAGCTGGGAGGAGAGCAGACAGATGTGCCATCCACTAAAGATTTTTAATATAAACCTGCCTTTGTTTGCATCATCTGTCCAGTGAGCGGACTGGATAAAGAGAAAAAGAAATATGGTAAAGCTGTCTTCTTAGACACACAATTTTAAGAGCACCCTTTGTAGCTGCTGTGTTGAGGGCATGCCTGAGGTCAGAGGGCACAGCCTTGCTCCCCAGAATTCCAGAATTCCAAAGTTGCTCCCATCTAGCTATGGGGAATAGCCCCACTCCATGTATATGATGGCTCTTAGATGTATAACCCTGATGTGGCAGGTTCTGCCTTCCCTTAAATGAAGAAACGTGTCTTAATCAGCTGTTTGGTTTTACTGTTGCTCAGGCTTCGGAAGGAAAGGAATCTGATGCTGGGGCAAACCAGTAGTGACTCCCCATGGTACTGCTTCCAGTGAGAAACAGAGGAAGTGGCAAGGGGGTCATTGCTACTCGGGAATCACCAGAGCACCTGCCTGTATTAGGTAGGGTTTTTCCAGAGAAAAAGAACAAATAGAATGTATATATGTATATGACAGATTTATTTTTTATTTTAAGTGATTGACTAGTGCACTTTGGGGGGAAGGCAAATCCAAAAATCTGCAAGACAGTCTGTCAGGCTGAAAATTCTGACAGGCATCCATGTTAAGTCTTGAGTCCAAAGGCAGGCTCCTCTTCTGGAAACCTCAGCCTTTTTTTGTAAAGGCCTTCAGCTGGTTGGATGATACCCATATTACAGAGGGTAATCTGTGTTACTCAAAGTCTACTGACTTAAATGGTAATCACATCTTAAAAATGTTTTCTCAGCAACATTGATGGTGTTTTTACTGTAGCCTAGCGAGGCTGGTGCATAAAATTCACAATCATACAGCTCTATGAAATAACAGGTAAATAATGTTCATCCCTTCACCAAACCAACATATTACATATTCAGAGATCTGAGGTGGGCATATTTCCACATTGCAGCCAGTGTGATAGAAGCTGCAACCTTTAGTTAGTGTAGTTGTTACTTTGTTTTACCCTGAGAAAATTCCTTGCAGAATTAGATCTTTGAAAGGAGCCTCCTCTAAGGAGTCTATCCCTGTCTTGAACTTTCTCTCTGTAATCCAGACACTCTTTACTCCATACAACCCCTTATCCAACTCCCTCAGTTGGATACCTCAGCCGCCATCACTGGAAACTTCACCCTACCACACCCCTTGTTCTGTGCTCTATCTGCACTCTGAGACAGATAGCCTAATGTTCACTGAGCTATCCCTACTCAGTTGTGGGCTCCAGAAGAGCTGAAGGAGTCAACTCTACTCCTGTGAAGGAAAGCAAATACAGGCGCTCAAATTCTTGTTCAGTCTCCTCAAAAGGGAAACCTTTGGCTTGCTTACCTTATAAGTTGGGTTATCAGATTTAGAAGAAAAAAAATTTTGAATTTTAGATAACCAATAAATGATTCTTAGTATAAATATATCCATACTTGGGTTAGTAATGATAGTATAAATATATCCATACTTGGGTTAATAATGAATAACTGAGAAGTTATTCATTATTGATCTGAAATTGATGCCCAGTTATATTTGAATTTCAGATCAAGAACAAATAATTTTTTAGTAACAATATATCCCATGTAATATTTGGGACACACTTACACACACAAAAAATTATTCCTTGTTGATCTGAAATTCAAACTTAACCAGGCAGTTTGTATTTTATCTGGCAATCCTGCAAGATGACTTAAAACATAAAGAAAGTCCTCCAACTCATACAGTATTTTTTTCTCAGAGACAACATAGGCTGTTTGCCTATCTAGGAACATATTTTTCCATAAGCAAGCCTGTCATTCTTGCTTCTCTTTAACAATAGCTTCTGACCACCTCTCTTCCCAGTGCCTGTTGCCCTAGAGGGGTTGGGGCCACTCCAGTTTTATTTCTCCTTCTAATCAGGGTATAGTGGGAGGAATATCCAATTAGTCCTGTTCAGATTGACATATTTTCAGAAAAGGAATCATTGACATCCCCAGTCACCTAGACTCAAGACCCTAGAGCCATCCTCAATTCTCTTCCCTTCTGTCCTCCCTGCCAGGGCTTTATTCGCAACGTCTTTTGTATCCTCTCCCTTTTATCTCAGACATCCCTCTAATTCAGCTTCATTATTGTTCACAGAGGTGACAGTATGAACCTCTGACTTTTTCTTCCTACCTATAGCATCTGTCTTCTACAGTCCATCCACCACACTCCCTGTCTGAAGTTCAGTATCATTGTGAACACTCAGACACTCCCAAGGCTCAGAAGCATTCTGTTTCCAGAATGTCTGCCAAATGAAGTCCTATATTTTGGCTTACAGCAAGTCCAGATATCAAGGCCACATATCAGATCCCTCAAGTCCCTAAACTGACTTTAACCCAGTGGTCATACACTTTTTCTGAAAAAAGTAGATTTTTTAGTCTTTGAGGGCTATATAGTTTCTGTCACAATTACTCAACTCTGCTGTCATTGCATGAAAGCAGCCATAGATGTCAGTGAGTGGGCATGGCTGAGTTCCAGTACAACTTTGTTTATAAAACAGGTTGAGGGTACAGATTCGGCCCACAGGCTGCAGTTTGCCCATTCCTTCTCTAGCCAACAAGTCAAACCTGTTCTCTAAGTCCCAGCTCAAGTGTTATTTTCTCTGTAAAGATTCCCTGATCCACACAGTTGGAAGTAACTCCTTCTTTACTTAATGTGCACAACACTTTATGTCTTTATGACTATGGCCACATTCTACCTTGAACGGAGTCCATACCTTCTCTCTCTGTTCATACTTGGCATCCCCTGAAGAGACCATTATAGTCCATTACACAGGGCAGATGTTCAGTAAGAAAGTAGTGGTAGGAAAAATGATGGAAAGTGAATCTAGAGGAAAGACAGGGGCTTAATAAACTACAGCCTCCTGCTTCTCCTCAGGTAAGTGTGGGTTCCCCTGAAGGCTGTGGATCAACATGAAATACCTTTTGGAGAAGCACAACTTCCAGGCCAGTCAGTCATTTAAACACACAGAAGCCTGCCCCTCAAAGACGTATTAGCTAAGCATTCAATTCCCCAACCAGGAAGGTTGGTATTACAAATAGATTTGGACTGAAACCATTTTCCTTTTTGAAACACACCCAAGTTCTAAAAGAAATAGCTTCACCTGATCTGAACTGTCAACACATTCCTCCAAAATCCACCCCTTGAGAGAACTTTGTTACCTGCTTCATCTTAAAATGTACATGACTCCAAAGCATCTGAACTTTTTTATAGCAGGGCTACAAACAGCCAGGCCCTGTGTGCCTCAGAGAAAGGATTTCAGAGCTGGGAAAAGAGCAATAATGCAAGCATTTTTCTAGCAAAATAACAAGGAAAGTTTAAAATTATTTAAAAATTAGCTCTATCGGGGCGCCTGGGTGGCTCAGTGGGTTAAAGCCTCTGCCTTCGGCTCAGGTCATGATCCCAGGGTCCTGGGATCGAGCCCCACATCGGGCTCTCTGCTCCGTGGAGAGCCTGCTTCCTCCTCTCTCTCTGCCTGCCTCTCTGCCTACTTGTGATCTCTGTCTGTCAAATAAATAAGTAAAATCTTTTAAAAAAAAATTAGCTCTATCCATATGATAATTGACTCTCTCTGCTTGACTTATTTCACTCAGCATAATCTCTTCCAGTCCCCTCCATGTTGCTACAAAAGTTGGGTATTCATCCTTTCTGATGGAGGCATAATACTCCATAGTGTATATGGACTCAAGCAGAGAGAGTCAATTATCATATGGTTTCACAGATGGAGAGGAGAAGGGAGTTGAGGGAAATTGGAAGGGGAGGTGAACCATGAGAGACTATGGACTCTGAAAAACAACCTGAGGGGTTTTGAAGGGGTGGGGGGTGGGAGGTTAGGGGAGCCAGGTGGTGGGTATTAAGGAGGGCACATATTGCATGGAGCACTGGGTGTGGTGCAAAAACAATAAATACTGTTATGCTGAAAAGAAATAAAAAAAATTAGCTCTATCCTTGCAAAATTGCAAACCAATTTATTTCTCTAGTTCTTTGTCAATTTTTGGACTTAGAGATGGTTTAGTTACATACTTGATTTTGTCTCTAATCATTTTAGGTGCATGTCATGTTCTCGTAATTAATCTGCAGGTTTCTCAAGAGGAGGATACATATTTTCTTTTCCTGCACACCTCTTAGAGCTTTGTAATACCAGGACCACAGCAAATGCTCAATAATCATGCAATCAGTAAATGAATATATGGGATGCATTAACCTGCTAAAGTCCTTGGTGAGGAGAATTCAATTGTTCAAGTTAATTTTGTTAAAAATAATTCTTCTCTTCTCTTGAAATCCTGATCCCACCTCTTTTTCACCACCAATTAGTACCTCTTTTTTAAGTCCTTTGAAATTTTCATGACAATAAGAAAGAAAAATTTTGCTTACAGCTATGTTTTATTAGACTTAAGTCTTCTTTGATGGCAGGACACAACACCCCTACACTTGGGTAGATGAAAAGCAGAACTTTTTGTTACTTGCCAAATGAGAGCAGATTGCCAGGCAGGGCCACACAGAGGATTATACCCAGGGGTGGGGGCAGTTTATGTGTGGCAAACAGAGTGGGGTTAACTAGGTTGAACAAACTCCTTGTGAATTAGCTGATTTGAATAATTTCACAGACTCCAGGAGTCAGTGGCTGTTTCTAGCTGTCTGGTACTTGGCCCAGAGGCAATTAGGCCTGCTGCAAAGACGCCAGGAGTGTATGAGTTCCATAAGGGAAGTCACTGGAATGTGGACTTGTGCTGCCCAAAAGGGGGAACTGACTGGCCTCTAAACCAGCCCTCAAAACTGAATCAAGACACATTTTTTAAAATCTATGTTATGGGGGCCCTTGTGTGGCTCAGTCAGTAAAGCATCTGCCTTTGGCTCAAGTCATGATCCTAGGGCCCTCAGCTCAAGCTGGGCATTGGGCCCTGCTCAGCAGAGAGCCTGTTTCTCTTTCTCCCGCTTTCTCTCTGTCAGTAAATAAATAAGGGGCGCCTGGGTGGCTTAGTTTGTTAAATGCCTGCCTTCAGCTCAGGTCATGATCTCAGGGTCCTGGGATACAGCCCCGAGTCAGGCTCTCTGCTCAGTGGGGAGTCTGCTTCTCCTTCTCCCTCTGTGCTCTCTCCCTCTGTGTTCTCTCTCTTGCTCTCCCATAAATAAATAAATAAATAAATAAATAAATAAATAAATAAAAAAAACATGTTTTTAAAAAGTAAATAAATACAAATCTTAAAAAGAAAATAACTATGCACTGTAACCCCTCATCTATAGTTCATAAAAGCAGGGAACTCCCTGTATTGTTCTTTTCATTGTACCTCAATTCCTAGCATGTTGAAAGCACTCACAATTGAGTAAACTGAATGACTCCAGATTTTCACTTCTACAACAGGGCAGAAGGGTGGGCCACTAAGACTGATAGCCTGGATTCAACACTTTGAATAGGTATTGAAATTTGCACTACAGGAAAAATATATAGTAAATTCTACTAGTCAGGAAGAAAAAAGTGATAAGGTCAGTATTGCTCTGTCAAGAGATTATACCCATAATCTGGAATGTTGTCATTTTATTGGAATGACAGACATATATGATCAGTGTTTACTGTATGATCAAATTTGAGAGCAAAATGATATTTCAGGGTAAGAGAATTGGGAATGAGAGAAACAGAAACTGGCCAAAAGCCAGCTAAATTGGAGTGGTTTTGCTGTGGGATAGAAGATAACAAAGTTTTGAAAACCAAGTAGCAAGGAAAGGTAAGAATGAGACTGAATAACAGAAACTCATGAGCTCTGGAGAGAGGGAAAGTAACTGATTTTTTAAGATCACATGATACTAAAAGCATTTGGAGGGGTAATCAGCCTGTTGGCAAAAAAGAACTGAAAGAAAATAAATCTATATTTAGTGTACATAAAATAAATGGGAAATAATGTCTTAGAACTGTAAAAAGTAAATCATTAGCCCAATGAATGCAAGAAAACAGCCTTAAAGAAATGATATTATACCACTACAGTGTTTCTATGGGAAGTAACACAAAATGAGGGCTTCATGAAAAATTCTAGAAAACATTAGAAAACTCCAAGTTAAAAAAAATTTAAGAGATTTCTTCATAACAGGACTGATCAAATCCTTTATTATGTTTACAAATGTTGGGAATCTCTAAGAAGAAAGTGTGGTGGGAGGGTCTCAACCACAGAATCCTCCTCTCCTTTCATGGAACAGCACATGTGACTCATATTCCATAGAACACTCTTGGATAAAGCCCATGATAACATGATTTTTTCCCCCATCTGTGTTATTTTCATAGCAACACAAGTTATTTTATTCTGTGAGGAACTTAAGCAACTACATTCCAGGACACATAAACACTATCCTACCTCTTAGGGACTAACTAAAAAATTCTCCCCATGTCTAATATAGATATTTATGTACTTTGAGAAAATATATCTTGGAACATTTTTGGGACAGACTAAATATATATGGTAATATCAACTCTCAGTGCTGAGAAAAATAAAAAATAAAAAATATTTGAGGCAGGATATGGTGAGCAATGAAAGAACATCACATCAATCCTAATGTTAACTACTGTCCCATAATGTTCCTGTTCATCTACTTAATTAAATGCCTAAAAAAAAAGAAAATCAACTTAAAGCCTACAGCCAAAGAGCAAGCTAAAAATAACATTGGCGACTAGAATTTCAATTTCTACAAGTCTTTGCAAAACTTGGCAGTGACTTCGATCGAATAAGCATCTGATTAGGACATCAAATGGTATCAAATATCAGCATTTAGCCACTTAGCCTGACATGTCAAGCAGAGGCATAAGCTGTCATCAGCATTCCAGGAACAGTAGACTGTGCTAGACAGGTCTTTGCCCAGCAGTTTACCCAGTGATTCTGAGAAAAATTGTCTGTCTTTGTTTGCTATTTCCTTGCAAGGTTTTATGATTCTCATATCCTAATGAAGCAGTTGTTTATCGACATTTTAAATGATGTAAGGTCATTTCATGACTTTCAAGAAACTACTGCAATTATTTTAAATTGTTTAGTAAACACATAGCCATGGAAACTACTCTGAAATTGCTGATGTTTCAAGGAAGACAGCCCAGAGGAAGTTGGGGGCTTTCAGTAACACCTCCAACAATGGCTTCTTTTATTGAAATATTGATTGAGTACATGCCATGTGCTATGTCTTTTGTTGCCTGGCCTACTCAGCTCTGTCATTATAACTAAATGACCAAGACAGCCTAGTCAATCAGGGAGCTTTTAATTTATTTTCAGTGGCCAAAGGAATAGATTGAAGGTCACATAGTTACAGGTATCAAGTAGGCATCCTGGGCTTATGTATTGCCATTGGCTAAGTAAGCTCAAACTTAGGAAACCACACCTAGAAACCTCAGGTACACTGTATATGAGATAGTAAAATTACAAACACCATTCCCAAAGGGGCAAAGAAAATGAAGTTTCTTTTTTTTTTTTAAGATTATTTATTTATTTATTTGACAGAGATCACAAGTAGGCAGAGAGGCAGGCAGAGAGAGAGGGGGAAACAGGCTCTCTGCTGAGCAGAAAGCCCAATGTGGGGCTCAATCCCAGGACCCTGGGATCATGACCTGAGCTGAAGGCAGAGGCTTAACCCACTGAGCCACCCAGGCGCCCCTGAAGTTTCTTTATTGTCCCATAATTATGGTGACCAAAAGTGGGACAATTCCAGTTAACACCTTTTGTCCCACTGTCTCAACTGGTCTAATATTTCCCTCAATTTTTTAATTTTTAAAGTGAAAAATTATTAATAGCTGTACTGGGAGCTCTCTACTTTGTATTTTCAGCTTCTGATATGGTTGTCTAGTAGTATAGGAGATGTATGAACACATTTTGTTTTTACTTTAACCTCCCTTTCAAAGACTGCATGTGTGGCACTTGCTGGTAAACACAGTGCCCTTGGGCAAGAGAGAGCTCATGAAACTAATTTCTCCTGGTTTGGATGGTACTAGGAGACTCAACAGCCCTGCCTCTACTGGCCATTATTGGGTCTGCCAATCGTGCTATGGTCACACTCACACCCATACTCTTCAAAATACATGAAGCCACTAGCCATCAGTTGGCAGGATCAGTAGAAATGTGAGACTTCATTGTTTAGTTGGGAAACGTGCACCAGAGCTAGAGTCCAGCTATATTTTGTCATAAAGCTTATAGAGAGCAGCCTGAATATTCTCATTACATGGTTTTGTTATTTATTATTTGGTTCATGTACATTTATCAGCAGCAGTTATTATTTGGTAATGCTGTTTTGCAACAAACTCAGCGGGAAAGAACTCAAAAAACCAAAAGCACATGTTAAGCAAAAAACTAAGTTCTGAATTTCACTTTCACAACAAAGTTGATGATGAATGTGGAACTTGCAAAAATTGTTTATCCACACAATTTACCATCTATTATGAGGTCTAAGTGATACCACTGACCACATGAAAACTGGAAAACACAAATCTTCTGAAGAAGTTCCAGGTTATCCAACAACTTAGAAGTTAATTTAAGACTATATCCAAAAATGACCAAATGTGTGCCTACAGAAAGGGCATTTACATATCAGTCAGTGAAGCATGACTTTTCATTTACCTCAAATGATTGTTTTTATTCATTAACTTTACCCACTTTGGGTTCCAGGTTTGCTTTTGGACATATGAAAATTGAAGTGATAACTGTTCATGTGTTGGCTCCATTAGCAGAAGAACTATACAAACAGTTCGGTGAGGCCAGTTTTATACCAGTGTTCCAGATAAAGAGAAAACTGGTTCCAGTAAAGGTTTGTTTTTCTTTATTTAATTCATGAGATCAAAATACATCTTTTGGATATTCATTCTGACATTATTGTGAATGCCATCATAGGCTCAGGAAAGTTCAACATTTGCTTAACGTTAAAACTTTTGTGCTATGTAAACACAAATTTTAGTGGGGTACAGTGTTGTGAGAAAAACAATATTCTTACTAAATTAAAAAATCTTTGGAACAGATAAGTGCTTGAAATTATATCCTAGAAAGCTGCTGTATTACACTAATCAAAATAGTAACTCTCTTTGTCAAGTTATATAAATATTATACACAGATACAAGCATATGCATGAAGTTAAAGGAACTGAACTATAAAACTTTATGAGGAAGCTAGTGTTCAACATCTTTATGGAAATAATACCTTCTTTGCTGCCTGCCATCCACGTCTGCCCCTAATGTTTGTAGAACTAATGGTAAGAATAGAAATGGAAACCCACATACCATAAGTCTAAAGTTTTATAATTTATAAATCAAGCTAGCAAACTGCTCAATAAAATAAGTTCGATCCTAACATCACAAATACACTTTTGGTAATGACCTGAAAAGCCAGATTATAATTTAGAATCCCCAGAATCCTTGAAATCCTTGTCTGCAGTTGGCAATGTGAGGGAAACACCTCATCCATCCTGAGCTCTTCTTCCTTCAGCTCCCTCTGGCATAACAAGGACTCATACAAACAGGTGAGCAGATACCAGATTTGCCATTGTGGCAAAGCTCTGGCCACACGTAAACAGCTGTCCCATGCCCAAATCTTAGGCTATGGAGAGCCCATACTGGTAGTGAGATCCACCCTTGAGAGGCGGTACCCAAGGAAGATGCCTGCCCATCTCTGGGAGTAGATCTAGGCCATTAGGGTAGGAATTCAGGGGCCTTAGCCACTTGAGCATTTGTCTGAGATGGCATGTCTTCCTGGCCCCTCAGATTGGAGTTATGCTGGAAAAGGGTCAGAACTGAGCCCTCTAAAATGGAAGGCCCTGGGCTGCTATCCGTCTTGCTCAGATTCAGATATAAGAGTAGTACTGACTTAACTAATCTTGGTTGTTGTCTCTTCATCTTGTACATGAAATTCTAATAGATTTAGTAGACATTCCTCATCTAGTCAAACCCTTCACCTGTTCTTCAAACAATGAAATTTGGGATCCTCAACATTTTCTGTGTCAAAATAACATAGGAGTTAGCAAATTCAATAAAGACCTATTTTTTCCTTGTCACTCTGGATGTCTAGATGCCATTTGGATTGGGTGTAGAAGACGGGAAGTATAGATGTTTCTTGATCTAAGTCTCTTAACAGATGATGTAGAAGAAAGAGATGTAGAAGGAAAAATGAAATCATGAAGAGACTTGATGTTGGACTGCAGAGCACCGCCAGTTGCCATGGTGATGGCATTAGCTGGATTTGGGGCAGTCAGAGGTATAGTAGGAGGAGTTTCTTGAAAGTAACCAACAGTTGTTTGATTTGAATAAATCTTCATGGGTAGGAGCAGTGTCAGAAGTAGTTTGCTCGGTCAGCATCAGTACATGGTGCATTCCACTGTATGTGGGGTGAGTGGAGAACTGTGGCTTGGGACAGGTGCAGGCAAGGTAAAAAATGTTTGAAGTTTTAAGGAACCATTTTGAAAATCAACTTAAGTGCCTAAAAATAGTATTGAAATACACACATATTCACACACATTCTAGCATATTGTCAATGCTGAAATACTTTAAAACTGATTACAGACACCGTACAATGTCAAATAGGCAGTACTAATTTAGTGTGGCTGAAATAGAACTCATTCCTTATAAAGGTTCCATGGTTCTTCATGGAATTTCCCAGCTCATTAAATTATACCATCAACATCATCCATGTATGTGCTTAAGCAAAAAGTCTAGATGTGTGATTTCTTGATTTCTCATTTTTAATTTTTTTAGAATTTTTGTAAGGTTTTATTTATTTGAGAGAAGAAAGAGAGAGCATGAACAGGGGAAGAAGCAGAGGGAGAGGGGGAAGCAGACTCCTCCTGAGTAGGAAGCCCAAAATGGGGCTCATTTCCAGGATCCTGAGATCAGGACCTGAGGTGAAAGCAGATGTTTAACTGACTGAGCCACTCAGGTGCCCCGATTTCTCACTTTTTTAAAGTCTGTCTGTTAGCAAGTCATTTTGATTCAGCCTCTAACTTATATCCTAAAAGCCCTCCTCTCTTCTCCATTAGCACCACCTTAGTCTAAACCACCAGATTTAGGTCTATTAAAGCAAATGAAGTGATATGACAAGTAGTCTAATTCCAGGTTCTAGTAGTCACTGTTCTTACTTCTTTTCTTGATGTCTGAGCTCGCATCTGGATGTGAAGTCTCCATGGTCTGGCTCCTGATTAATTCTTTGACCTCATTTCAAACAGCCTCCATCCTGCCAACTATGCTCTGGCCACACTAGATAACTTTTTGATCCGTGAAATAACAAACTCATTTTTGCTTTGGAGCCTCTGCACCAGTTGTCTGGTTGTCTTCTCTGTCCAAACAGTTCTTCCCCTTATATTAGCGTGGCTGCCTATTTCTTGTGATTGAGACCTCACCCTAAATGTCAGCTTCTCAGAGGAGCCTCCTTGACCATGCATTCTGACTTGGATCCACCCTGTCATGCTTTACTACATCTGCCTATTTTGATTGCATTACAAATGTTTATGTGTCATTTTCTCCTAGCTAGGATATAAGCCCCACTAATGGCAAAAGTCTTGTATGTTGTGCACCTTTGTATCTCTACAATGGAGAATAGTACCTGGTACCTACAGGTGTCCGATAAATGTTTGTCAATTGAACTGATTAAAAAAAAAGTTTCAGAATAGAGCATGATATTTTGATTAAAGAACTATCAAAATTATTCTGCTTGACTGGAATTTTTGGTATCTAAATAAGCTATCTAAGTGAGTTACAATCTAAGAGCTCAACAGTGTTTTTAGAGACAGGAATTAATTATCCATTATTTGTAGTAGGATATAATCAAGATCCACTTTAAAAATATTGGATGTATTTGTTTCATTTGTGCATCACTTAATGATTTACACCTTAATTGCCTAATTGTACTGCATAGCCCTGGAACGTATCTATTTAACTTTCCTAAAGTCTGACCCATCAATCAACTACCCTCTGCACATGAAGCTCTTGGCCAGAATTTTAACAGAATCAGAATCTCTTATGATATTATAGTAAAAAAAACTCATCAGGATTCTGAGTAAAAACAAATTTTTGCCTTAGACAAGAACTCTCAGGTGCTAGACTATTTAATGCTTAATCTTTTTTATTAATTTTGTTCCTAAAAAAAGGAAAATGTGCCTCGGTTTGCAGTTGGGGGCAACAGGGACTAAAGTGAGAGACAGGGAACAGAGGCTGATTGTACATGTGTGAAGTGCCCATTGACTAATAACTTGAAGTATTAACTGGTTCTGTGTTCCTTTCTTCTTCTTCAGTCAGCCTATAGTTATAAGTTTTAGTTCCGTGAGATATAAGGCTACATTAACTCCAGGAGAAATTTATCAGTTCAGAACTTTAAGTGAAGCAATGATATGTTGGTAAATGTTCAACAAATGGCTCTCTAGAAAAAAGAGCCCTGATTTGTGGTGTTTGCTGGTTTCTGTGGTGTAAATAACCCCAAGATGGCTGATTTCAAGCTACCAATGCGACTTCACTTAAAGTGGACTTAGGTAGAGATGCTAATAACTCGTTTTCATGAGCTAGTATGACCTGGCCTAGCACACCACTGAATCAAAGATACAAATTCTGTTTCAAGTTCACAACTTTTGATCCACATACAAAAGTGAAAACAAATGAGAGTAGATAAAATGAGGCTGGGGTCAATTTCACATTCTATGCCAAGACATTAGAAAGAAATAACTTTAGGGGTGCCTGGGTGGCTCAGACAGTTAAATGTGCGACTTGTGATTTCAGCTCAGGTCATGATCTCAGGGTCATGAGATTGAGCCCCATGTCAGGCTCTGTGCTTGGTGAGTCTGCTTGAGATTCTCTCTCTACCTCTCCCTTGCCCCCTCAGCACATGCACATGCACACTCTCTCTCTGTCTCTCTAATAAATACATACATACATATATACATGTTTACATAAAATCTTTTTTTAAAAAAAGGAAACAACTTTAATCAGGAGAGAAAGGAAAAGGAAGTTTAGAAAGAAGTTTCCATTTGGGGCACCTGGATGACTCAGTGAATATGTGACTCTAGATCTTGTTGTTGTGAGTTTGAACCCCATGTTTAGTGTAGAGATTTCTTAAAAATAAAATCTTTTAAAAAAAAGAAAGAAGTGATGCTTTTTATTCTCCCTGGCTTTACCAAGATATAATTGGCATACTGTTTAAGGTTAAGGTGTACAACATAATTGTTTAAGGTTTTTAATGTGGTTTTGTTTGCATTTCCTATTGATTTGTAATGATGGGCATCTTTTCATATACCTATTGGCCATTTGTATGTCTTCTTTACAAAAATATCTACTTGGATCCTTTGCCCATGTTTAAATTGGATTGTTTGGGTTTTGTGTGTGTGTGTGTGTGTGTGTGTGTGTGTGTGTTTAATTTATTTATTTGTCAGAGAGAGAGGGAGAGCAAGCACAGGCAGACAGAGTGGCAGGCAGAGGCAGAGGGAGAAGCAGGCTCCCTGCCGAGCAAGGAGCCCGATGTGGGACTCGATCCCAGGACACTGGGATCACGACTCGAGCCGAAGGCAGCCGCTTAACCAACTGAGCCACCTAGGCGTCCCGGATTTTTTGCTATTGAATTAAATGAACTCTTTATACATTTCAGATATTAATCCTTCTCAGATATATGTTTCACAACTATATTTTCTCCCATTCCACAGGTTGTCTTTTCATTTTGTTGATCATTTCTTTTGCTGTTAGAAGCTTTTTAGTTTGATGTAGTTCCTCTTTTTAATTTTTACTTTTGTTGCTTGTGTTTTTGGTGTCACATCCAAAAAATTGTTGTCAAGACTGGTGTCAAGATTTTCCTTATGTTTTCTTCTAGAAGTTTTATGGTTTCAAGTCTTACATTTAAGTCTTTAATCTGTTTTGAGTTAATTTTTGTGAGTGGTATAATATATTGTTCTAATTTCATTCATTTGCATGTGGATATCCAGTTTTTCCAACATCATTTATTGAAGAAACTATCCTTTCCCCATTGAGTATTCTTGGCTTCCTTGTCAAATATTAGTTGCTGTGTGTGTGAGAGTTTATTTCCGGGCTTTTAGTTCTGTTCCATTGGTCTGTATATCTATTTTTATGCTAGTAGCATACTGTTTTGTTTACTGTAGGTTTGTTATATAGTTTGAAATCAGGAAGTGTCATGCCTCCAGCTTGATTCTTCTTTCTCAGGATTGCTTTGGCTGTTCAGGGTTTTTTGTGGTTCCATATGAATTTTAGAATAGTTTTTTTCTATTTCTATGAAAAATGCCATTAGCAGTTTGATAGAGATTGAACTGAATCTATAGATGACTCCGGGTTGTATGGTCATTTTAACAAAATTCTTCCATTAAAGCAGGGTATCTTTCCATTTATTTGTGCCTTCTTCAATTGCTTTCACCAAATCTTATGGTTTTCAGTCTATAGATCTTTCTTTCACCTCTTTGGCTAAATTTATTTCTAAGTATCTTATTATTGTTTTGATGATATTGTAAATGGGATTGTTTCTTTTTTTTTTTTTTTTACCTTAGGTAGTTCATTGTTGGTGTATAAAAGCACAACTGATTTTTGTGTATTGACTTAGAATCTTGCAACTTGACTGAATTCATTTAGTAGTTCTAGCAGTGTTTTGGTGGAGTCTTTAAGAATATCTATGTTAAGATCACATTGTCTGCAAACAGACAGTTTTACTTCTTCCTTTCTGATTTGAATGCCTTTTCTTTTTCTTGCCTAATTTCCCTGTCTAGGACTTCCAGTAGTGTATTGAATAGGAATACTGAGAATCTTGTCTTTTTCCTGATCTTAGAGGAAAATCTCTCAACCTTTCACCATTGAGTATGATGTTAGCTCTGGTCATAATTGGCCTTTATTATGCTGAGGCATGTTCTTACTATACCCAGTTTGTTGAGAGTGTTTGTCATGAAAGGATGTTGTATTTGTCAAATGTTTTTTCTGCATTTATTGAGATCATATGATTTTTATTTTTCATTCTATTAGTGTGGTGTATCACATTTATTGATTTGCATATGTTGAACCCTCCTTGTGTCCCAGAGATGAATTCTATTTGATCATGTTTATGATCCTTTTAATGTGCTATTGAATTCAGTCTGTTATCATTATATTGAGAATTTTTGCATCTATGTTAATCAATATTGACCTATCGTTTTTCTTTTCTTATATTGTCCTTATCTGGCTTTGGTATCAGAGTAATGCTAGTTTCTTAAAATGAGTTAGGGACTGTTCCTTTGTTTTCAGTTTTTGAAAGAGTTTGAGAAAGATTGTATTAGTTCTTTAAATGTTTGATTGAATTAATCAATGGAACCATTTGGTCCTGGGCTTTTATTTGTTGTGACAGTTTTCATTACTCATTCAATCTTCTTACTCATTATTGGTCTGTTCATATTTTCTGTTTCTTCTTGATACAGTCAACGTACGACAGTAAGTTGTATGTTTCTGGCAATTTATCCATTTCTTTTAGGTTATCCAGTTTGGGAGGATGTCATTGTTCATAGTGTCTCATGATGCTTCATATTTGTGTGGTATCAGTTATAAGGTCTACTCTTTCATTTTTCGACATTATTTGAATCTTCTCTTTTGTTCTTAGTCTAGTAAAGGTATGTCATTTTGCTTATCTTTTCCAAAAACCAATCTTCGTTTCATTGATTTTTTTATGGTTTTTCTGATCTCTATTTCATTTTTTTCTGTTCTGATCTTTTACATTTTTTTCTTTCTGCTAACTTTGAACTTCATTTGTTATTCTTTTCTTAGTTCCTGGAGGTATAAGATTAGGTTGTTAATTTGAGATCTTTCTTGTTTCTTAATATAGGGCTTTATTACTATAACTGTTCTATTTAGAACTGTTTTTGCTATATCCCATAAGTTTTGGTATGTTGTATTTCCGTATTTGTTTGTTTCAAGGTACCGTTTTATTTCCATTTTGATTTCTTCTTTTATTTCCATTTTGATTTCTTCTTTGTTTGTTGAGGAGTGTGCTGTTTAATTTCCATATATCTGAGAATTTTCCCACTTTCTTCTTTTATTGATTTCTATTTCATAGCTCTTATAGTCAGAAAAGAGACTTGGTACAATTTCAGTCTTTTTTAATTTGCAAAGACTTTTCTGGCTTAAGATGCTCTAACCTGGAGAATGTTCCATGTGCAGTTGAGAAGAATATGTATTTTGCTATTCTTGGATGGAATGTCCTGTCCTTTTCTGTTAGGTACATTTGGTCTAAAGTAGTTCAAGCCCCATGTTTCCTTATTAATGTTCTGTCTAAATGATCAGATCACTTTCTTATTTGAATGTGGGGTGTGAAAGAAGTGGAGGAAGACACAAATAAATGGGAAAATCCATGAGCCATGCTCATGGATTAGAAGAACAAATACTGTTAAAATATCTAAGCTACCCAGAGCAATCTACATATTCAAAGAAATCCCTATAAAAATACCATTGACCTTTTTCACAGAGCTGGAACAAACAATTCTAAAATTTGTACAGAACCAGAAAAGACCCTGAATAGCCAAAGTAATGTTGAAAAAGAAAACCAAAGCCAGTGGCACTGCAATTCCAGACTTCAAGCTGTTCTACAAAGCTGTGATCATCAAGACGGCACGGTACTAGTACAAAATCAGATATATAGATCAGTGGAACAGAA